>JANIJG010015968.1:9910-31195 GCA_024611175.1 Megaceryle torquata
ACCAAGGGCAACTCCTGCTTGACCAACCTAGTGGCCTTCTGTGATGGAGTGACTACATCAGTGGACGAGGGAAGAGCCATGGCTGTTGTCTGTCTGTACTTCTGTAATGCCTTTGACAGGATCCCCCACAATGTCCTTCTCTCTAAACCGGAGAGATAGGGAATTGATGGCTGGACTGTTCTGTGCATAATGAATTGGTTGGATGGTCACATCCAGTGGGTAATGGTCAATGGCTCAACGTTCAGATGGAGATTGGTGACAAGAGGTGTCCCTGGGGGGTCTGTACTGGCACCAGTACTGCTCAATATCTTCATCAATGACATGGACAGTGGGATTGAGTGCACCCTCAGCAAGTCTGAAGATGACACCAAGCTGAGTGGTACAGTTAATACATCTGAGGGATGAGGTGCCATCCAGGGGGACCCGGACAAGCTGGAGAAATGGGTCTGTGTGAACCTCATGAGGTTCAACAAGGCCAAGCACAAGGTCCTGCACCTGGGTTGGGGCAATCCCTGGTATCAATCCAGGCTGGGGGATGAAGAGAGCAGCCCTGTGGAGAAGAATTCAGGGGAGCTGGGTGTGCAAACCTGGACATGAGCTGGCAACATGCACTTGCAGCCCAGCAGGCTGCATCAAAAGAAACATGGCCTGCAGGTTAAGGGGGGTGATTCTGCCCCTCTAGTCTGCTTTGATGAGACCCCACCTGGAGTTCTCTGCCCAGCTCTGAAGCCCTCAGCACAAGAAAGACATGCACCTTCCAGAAGAGGGTCCCAGAGATTATCAGAGGGCTGGAGCCCCTCTCCTATGAAGAAAGACTGAGAGTTGGGATTGTTTACCCTGGAGAAGAGGAGGCTCCAGGAGAGACATTATTGCATCCGTCCAGTACTTAAAGGGAGACTATAAAAAAGATGGGGACAGACTTTTTAACAGAGCCTGTCGCAACAGGACAAGGGGTGATGGTTTGAAACTAAAAGAAGGGAGATTCAGACTAAATGTAAGGAAGACGTTTTTTACAGTGATGTTCATGAAACGCTGGAACAGGTTGTCCAGAGATGTGATTAGTGCCCCATCCCTGGAGACATTCAAGGTCAGGCTGAACAGGGCTCTGAGCAACCTGATGTAGTTGATGTCCCTGCTCACTGCAGGGGCGTTGGACTAGATGACCTTCAGAGGTCCCTTCCAACCCAAAACATTCTATGATGCTATGAAATCTAGCACAAGCTTGTAAAGCATCATCAGAAACAGCAACTAGGGAGCTGTGTGTTTTGGTTCATGATTATCTGCAAGGCCAGAGAGAAGTACAGCCCGTGTTAGTGAAGGTTCTTCAGTTCTCATGCAGTTTAAACACAGAGGCATACATTAGAAATAAGAAGAAAAGTAAAATATGCCAGTTGGTCCTGACTCTTACAAACCCTCTCCCTCATGCCAGCTCCCTGCTGGGGGGAAAGCCCAGTGGGTGCTTTCTCTTCCACTGCTACAGTAGTGGGACCACATGTACCAAGTGTGGCAAACCCAAGCATTTTCTACAGCATGAGAAGGGGGAGAGGGCTAGCACACCAGTGGCATCCCTCATCACCCCTGCGGGTGGCCAACACTTCCCTCAGGCTCAGCCTGGCTTTGACTCGCTGTGGGCAGCTTTCCAGCCTTTGAACCATCTCACTCTGTCTGTCTCCCTCTCCCTTTCTGTCTTCCCCTGTCACAGTCCACGTCATTTCCATTGCAACCAGAATATGCTCGCTTTCTTTTCTTTTCTTTAATGGGCCCAGGCTAAAATGTGTCTGAATGGTATTTTTAGTGAAAAGCTTGGCAGCCTGGCAGCCCCTGGGCGTTTTGCCACCTGGAGCAAAAAATGTGCATCGCCTGATAAGAATTACAATGGGGTGCTTGGGGCCACGAGTGGGGAGTGCCCTGCTCTTCGGGGAGGGGAGGGTGGCCACAAGGCTGCTCCCAACCCACGCTCAGCCCTCTCCTTCACCCCGCCATGCAGGATGGCTTAGTGCCCCCATCCCTGTGTAGTTTAAAGGAGGAGTTGCTACGTGTGGTCTCACTACCATAGTGGTGGAAGAGAAAGCACCCACTGGGGCTGCCCCCCAGCAGGGAGCTGGCATGAGGGAGAGGGTTTGTAAGAGTCAGGACCAACTGGCACATTTTACTTTTCTTCTTATTTCTAGCAGGAGGAGTTCCTGTGGGAGCCATGGGAGTTCACTGGAAGAAAGCTTCCACGGCTTGGAAGGGGGGTATTTGCTGGGTACAGCCTTGCTGCAGGAGATGTGAATGCAGCACCTTGTCCCCAGAAGTTACCTTAATGAGCAGCAGCCAAATAAAGACAGGGACATGCTCACAGTATCATAGCCTAAGGGCAGCTCCTTTCCCTCTGCTTCGTCCCTTTGGCAGTGCCAGGGCTGGAGCTGAGGTGGTGGCCCCCTCACGGGTCTGGGAGCTGGCACCATTTGCCCCAGTGTTGTGGCTGGCACAGCCTGTTTGGAGCTGTTGTCCAATGATGCATCAGGCAAAATATTTACAAGTGAGGCTGGCCTGCTGTGGTGCTTTGCAGCTGTAATCAATAATGTTCTGTTGAAGAATTTTAATCTGAAAAATAAATATCACACCCAGCTAATGGTTTTATTTTTTTTTAATATCTAAATTCCCTCTCACAGTTCCAGGGTCTGCATCTTACTTAGAGAAATGGTGGCAATGTAATTAAATGTCCTGGGAAATAATTCTGCTTTTTCCAAGAGGGGAATTTAGGGGAAGGGGGAAGAGATGATATAAGCCAATGCACCGGGTTTGCTTGTCCAGCTCCTGTTCACATGAGCTACCTCTATAGCCAAGGAAGTGAAAGAAACTCCCTCAGGAAGTATTTTGGAGGTAACACAGATGCTCTAAATACTCTTCAAATAGGCCTCTCTTTCCTACCGATGCCCCAGGGGAGTAGCTGGGCGGCCACCTCAGGGACCTGCAGCTGTGACGACCTTTTCCAATCCACACTGCTCTGACCAGACCTGCAAGGACTGGGCCAGGCAAGCGTGATCTCCATCTCCCGACAAATGGCTCCATCATCCTTCCTTGCAAAGTGGAATGATGTCAAAAGGAGCTGTGCCTGAAGGCTGGGGGCAAGGGTGTTTATTTGGTGCTGGGTACTTAAGGGTGGCTGCCTGTCTGCCTGCAACAGGAGATCCCATGCCTGGAACACAATGGACAAAGGGCTTGGAAGGCATCTTCAAAAGCAGCTCTGCCCAAGAAGTGAACACATGCATTAGGAAACCCCCTTACCATTAGAAAGGTTTTTTTTGCTGTGTCCACTATGAACAGGGGAGCAGACTTCTTCCCCGCTTTATCTATAAGCTATTTTATGTATCACAGGGTGTCAGGGGTTGGAAGGGACCTTGGTGTTCATAGAGTCCAACCCCCCTGCCAGAGCAGGGTCGTACAATCCAGCACAGGTCACACAGGAACACACCCAGGAGGATGTAGCTGAGGATTGGTTTTTCAGTGTTCCAGTTCTTTAAGCCCTCCTGTGCAGGTCACGTTTCCAAGACCTCTGCTGTCCCTGGATTCTCTCCAAAGGGTCCATATCTTTCCTGAAATGCATTGCCCCAAACTGGCCAGAGCAGCAGCACACCAGGACCACGCTGAACAGAAGGGTAGTTTCATTGTATAGGCAACACTGCTCAATTATTCATTCCAGCATGATGCTCATTTACTGGGTTGTATTTTGGTTTTGGTAACAGTGGGATTTAGAGTCTTTTCTACAGAAATGCTGCTTAACCAGCCTGTTCCACTTGGTATTTGTTCAGCTGATTATTCCTGCCTGATTGTAAATCCTTGCACCCTTCCCCACTGAGTTCTGTCACGCTATTTCTCTACATTGTCAAAACGATGCCTCTTCTTTCCCTTTTCTCAAATTTTCAACTCTGATCCTCTCTCCCAAATACCTTTATCTGCCAGGTTTGGGGTCACAGTCTACATTACCTTGTGCTGTGACAAATGCTGGCAGGTAGAACACCACCTCTGTCTCCCTCTCTGTGTTTCTCCCCTTTTTAAGAAGGAACCACCAACAGCTGCTCCCTGTACTGGGTTAGCCAACCAGTTTTGCATCAACACTGTATTTTTCTGTTTTGCTTAAAGATACGAGAGGCAGCTTTGAAGGCAGATGAGACAGCATCAAACTGTGCTGAGCAGAGAAGATGCTGCTGGCAAGACAGCCAGGAGGACACCTTGGCACAGCCACTCTTAGGCTTCAGGTGTTCTGCAACTCAGTGTCGCCCTGCCTTAAGCATCCAGCTATATCCCAGCTGTCTGAAGGGTGTAGTGGTACCTGGAGAGTGAAGTGGAGCACCTAACTTTAGTGCCTCAGGTTTGGTCAAGATGCCCGTGCCTGTTTGCTGGTTCCAGTTCTTGCAATGCAGGTCTCTCTGTTAGGCCAGAAGGTACAAATGTGCATCAAACAGAATGTTTCAGTCAATCATCTTCATGTGTTTGGAGATGCTGCTCTGTATGAAAAAGGCTTTCAATATCTATGAATTGAAATATTTCTTTTGGAAAACTTCTCTGTCCAGGAACATAGTGAATACTGAGGACTTCTAACTGACCAATGAGAACAAATAGCCAGATACTGGAAAGGGCTGAAGCCTGCAAGATCCCAGCTCTCGAGCAGCTGCTGGATTTTGGTTACCATTAATGGCTTGTATTAGAGCCAGAGGGTTGCTCCACAAGCCAGGAGTTTGAGTTACTGTGAAACCTGCATCTCGCCTTCCCCTCACCCCTTCCTGATATTAAAACCTTGAAGAGCTGCAGCACAAAGAACAAAGGAGAAAGCAATAGGAGAGCAGCAAGGTCACACATCTGCTGCTTTCCACACTTTCTTATCTCTGACATCATGGGCCTCAAGGTCTTTCTTCTCATTAAAACAGCTGAATAATTGCAAACCATACACAAACTGACTAAAATTGTGGCCTTCTGCCTTAGTCATAATATGGGATGTCTGGCTGGGGGAGAAGTTTCTTGGTGAGGCTGGGTGAGGAGGCTGAAGAAATAAGCAGCTCTGTGCAAGCACAGAGGGAAGCGTTGCCTCTGCCACCGTGCCTTGAGCTGACAAACTGCAGAACATCCAGCCGGGGGAGTGCTGTGCCATCAACCCTGCTACTGAATGTGGTCACCAGGATGTGACCCCATCCCACCCTGGGGAAATGCAGGTCCAGCACCGATCTGACTCTGTAGAGGGCTGATTTGTAATGCTCCTGCCAGTGCTGCCCCTGCTTGAGGTTCACTTTGTTAGCAGTGGAGAAATAATAGGACAGGGATGGGAGGGAAAATAAAAGGATAAGGTGTGTTATGGGTGAGTGTGGATTAAAAAGACAGAAGAGGAGGAGAAAGTGGCCTGAATTAAGAAGTCTCTCTTGCTTGGCTTTGTTCAGGCAATGTCAGCCTAAGCTGGCCTCAGACCCCTCGATCTCTTGTGTCTCTTCACGTGCCTGTCTTTTGGACAGTCGCCACTCGGGTCCGACCGTTGCAGACACCTTTGCTGGTGTCTCTGGCTGCAGTACCTCAGACAGCTGCTGCTGGGATTTCCGAACACCACACCTGTGACCACCACCCTGCTAGTCCTGCTGCAATTCTTCAATGGCAAATCATTTGTCATGACATAACGTAGGATGTAAAAGATCTATTTCTGGTAGACGTACACACCTCCCTGCATGGTGATTTGTGTTTAGCATCTGGGAATCATAGAATTGTAGAATGGTTTGGGGGGGAAGGGGCCTTAAAGACCATCTTGTTCCAACCCCCCTGCCATGGGCAGGGTCACCTCCCACTAGAGCAGGTTGCTGCAGACCTCAGCCAGCCTGGTCTTGAACACATCCAGTGATAGGGCATCCACAGCTTCCTGGGGCAACCCATTCCAGTTTCTCACTCCCCTCCTGGTGAAGAGCTTCTTCCTAATGCCCAATCTAAATCTACCCTATTCTAGTTTAAAACTACTGCCCCTCATCCTATCACCACATGCCTTTGTAAACAACCCCTTTCCAGCTTTCCTGCAGCCCCCCTTCGGGTACTGGAGACCACTACGAAGTTTCCTCAGAACCTTCTCTTCTCCAGGCTGAACTACCCCAAACCCCTCAGCCTGTCCTCACAGGAGAGGTGCTCCAGCTCTCTGAGCATCTTTGTGGCCTCCTCTGCACCCGCTCCATCAGGTCCACGTCCTTCTTGTACTGAGAGCTCCAAAGCCAGACACGAGTATAGTCCTTCCTGTGCTATTTGTGAAAGGTTGTAAGGCACTGGCAGCGCAGCTCTGTGGGCCTCCCCTTGCTCCTAACACCAGCCTCACAGCTCCTCCCTGCATTTTGTCCCTGTGGTGAGCCTGGCAGCTTGTCTTTGGCTGAAACCCATGTACCAGCAAGGCTGCCATCATTTGCTGGCATGCTGTTCATCCTTCCTGTAAAAATATAGTTCTTAGTTCTCGCATAGCTTTTATTTATTTTTTTTTTTAATTCAACTTCAGGTTCCAGCTGTTTATGTTGTGTCTTTCTCTACCAAAAAGAAGCGGGCAATGCTGCGTGACACCTCTGAGAAATGGTGCCTTTGGTTTGTATTTCCCTGCACATTCTGCACTTATCCTAGTGATTTTGGAAGCATGGACACCATATCAAGAGCCAGTAACCCACAAGCACTCTCTCCACTTCCCTGCCCATACTTGGAGGGACCTCATTACACCCTTAGCAATCTACCAGAAGCTGCAGTGACAGAGGTAGGGCTTTTTCTTGTAACAAGAATGCACAATTCTCCAGGTGCATTAGGGTTCGGGTTTTTTTCAACCTTTTTTCTTTAAAGAGTGAGTCATGCCTGCTGCTGGAAGGAGACCATCAAAGTTTCAAGCTGATTGGGTCTTCTTTGGAAATGAGCTATCTAGCAAATTTTCTCTTTGTGACAGGTTCTGAGGTCAACATGATGCTTATCTGATAAAACATTTATCAGAGACTACTTGTGGTACATTGCCCTGGCCCCACGGTGCAGTCCCTGTAGCTTTACTCAATTGCTTTAAAATTACAGAAGATGACACTGGAAACAGTAAATGTTGTCAATGTGCAGGTATCATCTGAGTATCATTCCATGGTTTGAACAAATCCCCAGTCAAATATGTAATGAAGAATGCAAAAAAAAAAAAAAAAAAAAAAAAAAAAAAGTTGGCAGGACTGACTGGTCCTCTGAAATAATGTGTCAAAATTTGTGGCTTCTCCTAGACAGAGATTGTTTATTCATGGATCATTAAGTCTTTAGAACAATATTCCCCTGGGCCCTGCTTCTTGAATCTGTGGACTAATGCCAACAGGCAAAGGAAAAAGAAGAATTAAAAAAAAAGGCAAACTAGGAACAGTGATGCTTGGATATAACAGAGATAAGGATATAATATAAAGGGTATAATAAAGACTGGGTGGAACAATTATTCCCTTTGACATTTCTCAACATTTAATGAAAAACATTTCCAGTTCTGATGGCATGAAATATATAAAACAAATATTAATTCTGTGTTTCACATGAAAGACTAAGTTGAAAACTGTTATTTCAGCATTTTGTTCTAAGTAGCTGTAGGTTCTTTTCAACCACCGAATCATCTTTGGCAAAGTGAAGTCTCCTAGAATTATCCCAACAAAGGCATCCAGAATATCCATTCTGTAATTTAAAATAAGATAGTAATTTAGGTTTATACTTCGGTGTCAAAATGGTGCCAAATTTTGTAATGGTAAAATATCCCACAGAATAGAAATTATCATTTCTTACCACTTCTTCTGAGAAAAAAAAAATCCACAATAATTCAAGTCTGTCAGAGCTGTTACACACAGAATATCTCTTAGATAAACATATGGCTAATGCATATCTGCTGATAATGGTACAGACACATCTCTTATACATATGTATAGCTTCAAACCCGTGGAGGCCAAGCCACCCTGATGTGCAAGACTCTTACCCTCCATCTCTTCTCCTCCTCACATTCTTCCAAACTCAAAAGCTGAAAAAATCCATCCAGAACAAGCAAGAGAGTGGGATAAATAACCCCAGGAGTACAAGCAGAAGGTTTTGCTTGATGAGTAAAGTGGTGCTCCAATGAAGATTCCAAAGGAGTTACCCATCGTCAGACCATCCAGGTTTGCCAGCACTTCCTCAGCACCTAGCCTGAACCACTTAGCCTGACCACATCACCCTCCCACCCCCAAACTCTTCTCCAGTAACAAATAATGATCATCATCTGTTACAATGTCATCTGTAACGGATTACAGCTGCCTAGGAGCCAGGAAAGCAGGGCTCCACAGCCTCCTGCTTCTTCTTGTTAGGAACATTCATGTTGCTGCAACACCTTGAGATCCGGGGATCTATGGAGCTCGCTGCCACACATACACAGACACACGTGTGAAGGCAACATTGCACCATCTAGGATGCTTGTTATCTAAGTAGATACCATAAGATAGAGGCAAATGGGCTCATGTGAAGGTCAGATGTAGAGGTGAGCAACAGGACCAGTTTCCACACTCCCATGCCAATACCTGAGTCATTTGGCTCACCTTTCCCACCCTTAGTGCCTTCCCAACACCCATCTTCAATGTGCACCCCTGTAGTCTAAAACAAGAGGCGTTGCTCCTGGAAGGCCTTGTCCTTGGTTGCTTCCTCCTCTCACAGTGGCATTCAGATCTTCACCTCTTAGCATCGCCTAAGACATTTGTAACGGGAGTCTCCTCTTGGGCAGCAGCGAATGCTGCTGTGCCTGCAGAGTTCGTGTGCGCTCCCTGCCCCACTGTACTCCTACCTCCCCTCTCCCCCCAAGGTGGGTGTGCTTCCAAGTTCAGCTCTTCTCCAAATACTTACCACAAATCAGAGCAGCCAGAAGGTTGTTCTGATAAAGAAAACATTCATCATGCAGTCCACTACTGACTAACTCACTTAAGAACTCTTACAAAGGATTTGCAAGTCTGTGGTTGCTTCTGGGGAGGCTCTTCCCCCTGTTCAGAAGCTGTAGTGACGTGGAACTGGCTTTCACCTGGGGACTGTGGGAACATGCAGCCCTAGCAGGACTAACCTCATGCAATGGCTCCTCTGTAACTCTTCCCTGCACAACGCTGATATCTAAATTGGGCACTGTAGAGAAGGGTTGTTTCACCCCAGAGATCGGGATGGTATTGTGGAGTGGCTGTGATGGGCTTTGAGATGTCAGTGAGATCAATGCAAACTCTGCAAAAAAAAGATGAAGTATGTCTTCCAGAAATGGATGACTTCTTAATTTTCTTCAGTCATTACTGAGAGCAGAGACACCTCCATGGTTAGTAGGGATTTCCATTGTGTGATGACCCTGTGTCCTGTGTTTGTAGCTGACAGCTCCCGTGCCTGCCTTTCCTCTCCACCTATGCCAGTGCCTGTCAGATAGGGAAGCCCAGAGGACCCTTCCTATGGCAACAGCCAACCTATTAATGCAGGGCACAGTTTTCAGCTGAACTGAGTATCCCCAAGACACTTTTAGCCCGAGGACCAATTAGGGGTAGGGAAATGAGAGCTCAAGGTTAAGGCAATGAGAAGAACTAGACTCTTGGGCTCTCAAGTCCCGAGCTGGTCTCTCAGGCTGTGGGAACATGGCTTTTCCTTGCTTACATTGCTCACTCCTGCAGCTAGAATGCTGGAGACTGAAACTGCAGCTACGAGGTATGGTTTTAATATTCACAAGGAAGATGGAATAGGTGAGGAGACATCCTGACTGGAAACAGAAGACACCAAGGGTCCTGATGGAGTGGGCTTGGCAGTGTGCGACTCCTGTAGGAAGGTCAAGGAGGGTATGAGGCAGGAAACCAAATCCCTGCTAAATCACCTTTGCGCTGAGGGAGAGCAGAGCAAAGCAGCAGGATGGAGGGAGAGGTCACAAAGGGTGCCCAAACTGGTCGTGTGGGACCTGCGGGCCTGTGTGTTAGGATTAACATTCTGACACCAGGCAGCTGGAGAGATTGTGAGGGACCCTGGGGACCGGGCAGGATCCTGCTGAGACCTGTTAGCACAACTGCATGGAGACAGGTCTTGCAAAAGAGCAGCAGCTGTGGGAGTCAGAGAGGAAGGTCTCTGCCTGCAGACAAGGAGAGAAAGAAGATTGGCTGTGACTGAGTAACAGGTCAGGGAAATGATTTCAAACCAGAAGGATAATGCCTGTGTGTAAAGTTACATGTCTCTGAAGACACGCAAGACAGAAGTCTTGAGGTGATGTATAGCTATGTACAGGCAAGAGCGTTGCTTTCTGAACAAAACCTGGGGACTGAAACCCCTCAGAGACTACCCCACCCTTCTTCCACTGGAGCAAAGTCTGCTTTGTTGTCAAAAGTCACCTGGCACTAAGGCCAGGCACTCCAGGTTGCTACTGGGTTCAGTGGGTGTGATTTGATGATGAAAATATAAGCCAGTTTTGAAAAGTATCTGAAGAAATTAAGCAAGGACCTGGAGAGCATGACTTGGTGGGGCAAAAGAGCATGTGTTCCTGTTGGAGGTATAGGGTCTGTGTTAGACATTGGCTGCATGGCTTGGTGGTGAGTCAGAGGAAACTGGTTGTAAACTTCTGACTCAGCGTTTAACTAGTGCCACATTAAATGGGCTGTGAATTGACTCCTAGAGTCTGAATTTTGGTGTGAGTACCTGTACATGTTACCAAAGAAGCATTTTGAATTCTGTACCTCTTCTCCATGGAAAATTACTTCAGGTAGTCTTTTTATACCGAGCTTTGTGTGCCCATCTTTTGAGCTGTCATCCAAGTACAGCCCCATCCCTGGGAGTTTTTAAGGCCAGGCTGGATGGGGCTCTGAGCAACCTGCTCCAGTGGGAGGTGTCCCTGCCCATGGCAGGGGGGTTGGAACCAGATGAGCTTTAAGGTCCTTTCCAACCCTGACAATTCTGCGGTTCTATGACTCTACACGTACCCTTTACTGGAGCAGGAGCTCCATGGTTCGTTTCAGCAGGCATGAGGCGTGACTGCTGGTTACAACACCAACTGCGGGGCCAAATTCTGCAACAGATTTCTGGAATGGAAAAATGCAGAAAATCTGCTCTGTACAGAAACTCTGGAAGGGAATGAGAAAACAGGAGTGAAGAACAGGTGTAAGATCCCTCCCTGAAAAAGAAGAGGTAAAACAAGACTGAAAGATGATTTATGGCTTAAAACTGAACCAGAAGAAAAATTTTGCAACTGAAGTGAGATTCATCCATGCAAGTCTATGGGGACAGATGGGATCCACCCAAGCATACCGAGGGAGATGGCAGAAGTGCTCATCAAGCCTCTTTTCATCATCTATCAGCAGTCCTGGATAACTGGTGAGGTTCCAGCTGACTGGAATCTAGAAAATATGGCATCTACAAGAAGGGACAGAAGGAGGATCCAGGAACTACAACCCTCTCAGCCTGATGTCGTTGCCAGGGAAGGTTATGGAGCAGATCATCCTGGGTGCCATCACGTGGCACATACAGGACAACCATGTGATCAGACACAGTCAGCCTGTGGGTTTATGAAAGGCAGGTCCTGCTTGACTAACCTGATCTCCTATGACAAGATGACCCACTCAGTGGAGGAGGGAAAAGCTTTGGATGTTCTTTACATGGCTTTAGACATTGTTGGCCACAGCATTCTCCTGGAGAAACTGTCTGCTCATGGCTTGGATGGGTATATGCTTTGCTGGATTAGAAATGGCTGGATGGCCAGTCCCAAAGAGTTGTGGTGAATGGAGTTAAATTCACTTGGTGACCTATCACAAGTGGTGTTCCCCAGGTCTCAGTACTGGGACCGGTTCTCTTTAATATCTCCATCAATGATCTGATTAAAGGATCAAGGGCACTCTTGGCAAGTTTGCAGACACCAAGTTAGGTGGGTGTGTCGGTCTGCTTGAAGGCAGGAGGCTCTACAGAGGGGTCTGGACAGGCTGGATCGATTGGCCAAGGCCAACGGGATGAGGTTCAACAAGACCAAGTGCTGGGTCCTGCACTCGGGTCAGCACAACCCCAGGCAGTGCTCCAGGCTTGGGGAGGAGTGGCTGGGAAGCTGCTGGAGGAAAAGGCCCTGGGGGTGCTGGTGGACACCCAGCTGCACAGGAGCCAGCAGTGAGCCCAGGTGGTCAAAAAGGCCACCAGCATCCTGACCTGGATCAGGAACAGGGTGGCCAGCAGGAGAAGGGAGGGGATTGTGCCCCTGTGCTTAGCACTGTTGAGGCCACACTTCAAATAGTGTGTTCAGTTTTGGGTCCCTCACTCCCAGAAGGATATTGAGGTGTTGGAGCATGTCCAGAGAAGGGCAACGGAGCTGGGGAAGGGGCTGGAGCACAAGACTTATGAATAGTGGCTGAGGGAGCTGGAGTTGTTTAGTCTGGAGAAGAGGAGGTTGAGGGGAGAACTTCTCACTCTCTACAACTCCCTGACAGGAGGTTGTAACGAGGTGGGTGTTGGTCTCTTCTCCCAAGTAATAAGTGATAGGACAAGAGGAAACAGCCTCAGGTGGCACCAGGAGAGGTTTAGATTAGGTAGTAGGAAAAAAATTATTCATAGAAAGGGCTGTAAATCCCTGGAACAGGCTGCACGGGGAAGTACTGGGGTCACCATCTCTGGAGGTATTTAAAGACGTGTAGATGTGGTGCTTAGTGACATGGTTAGTGGTGGATTTGGCAGTGCTGGGTTAGCAGTTGGACTCAGTGATCTTAAAGGTCTCATCCAACCACAACAATTCTATGATTGTCTGAAGCTGTGTAGTCTTGCCAGTGTGATCCCAACACCCTGCTTCACCCGGTGGCCTTGCTGTTCTAATCCTTCCTTCTTGTGATGCCCTGTCTCTGTGTAGGTCTGTGTCCTGCAAAGATCTAGGCGTGTGAGTTCAGTCCTATTTCCAGAGTGTTTCTTCAGAAAGGTGTGTTTTCAGACAGAGCACGTGTGGTGGTTCCTGTAAACAAATGATGGCGAAGGCTAATGGTGGTCTTACAGAAATAAACCAATTTTGATTCCAGTTAAAAGTGAAGATGTGGCTCAGTTTCTTTTTTCCAGAGTCCTTGCAGCATTCTTTTGAGCCATAAATGTTGATTCCCCACAGAATAGCTGTGAACAAGTGCAGAAGGACACATATGGTCCTGATCCTAGGGTTCATCTACAGGCTGTGTGGACATCAACCGGGGCAGTATTTACATTCTTCTAAGGAGAACTGAGCCCTAAACTGTAACTATAAACATCTGTGATTTGGTTCTGGTTTAGCTGGTGTGATTTCTACTAACCATATGCTGCACTTTATACTGGTTTAAACTGAGAAAGTAATTCCAGGCACATCTGGGCCATGCATATTGACCCAGTCCAAGGCTAGGCATGTTTAGAAGGGGTTGTCACCTCAGACCCAAGGTGGCTTAGACTCCTCCTGCAGGCAAGATGGTTGATGTCAGTCAGCTGCAGGATCTTTGCTCTTCAGGCTAAGTTTGGAAGTGACTATACCTGAGATATAAAAACACCTGTGTCAAAAAGGTTTAAATATGGTCCTTGCCATGCAGGAGAGTTTTCCAGAGCAACACATGCCTGATGAGCTCCTCACCTCCAGAACAGCAGATCCTTTGCCAAATTCATGTAATCTGCTTTAGAGCTGACCACAAGGTTTTCTGTGTGCAGTGCCTCTTCTGCGAGAAGAATGAGCACAGAGGAGCCTTAATTAAGTGGCTCTTTAATTACTTCTTTATTCAGAGCACACATCCATTCACATTGTATTCACTGAGCTTTGGTCAAATCCCATGTCATTGTCTGTCTCTACCTAAGAATTTATCTTAAGGTATGGCTTTAAGCTGATTAACTCACTCTGGAGCAAGCACCTATGTAGGCACTGATATTGGCTTAATACCTTACTCAGAAGTACTCTGAAATTGGCTAAGGTCTTGTACAGATCCTCTTCTCTGAGAGTAAAGTGTTTGCACAGTGGCAGGACCCAGCTTTGCTGGGTTGTACAATGGCTGTGTTAAACTGATACAGCACTGAGGAGCATGAAAGCAGTAGGTCTGAAAGCAGGCTGCTGGAGATCTGGAGATGGAGTAGGATCTCAACTGTCTTCTTGGTTATGGAGACCGGCTTTGTTCTTTCAAAGCTTCCAGCAAGGTAATGCTGCTTCAGATCTAAGTGAGCAAAAGCTGCCAGTCCCTTCCCCTGGTGTGATGTGTCCTTGCCCTGTCCCGGAGCAAACTCATTTGCTTTGCAAATGAGATGCCTGGAAGTGGAAAGGGGTACAAACTCACCCCTTCTGAGCCACCTGCATTGCCAGTGAAGTGCACACCGGGGTTGCCTTCCCACTTGGGTGGGTTTGCGCTGTCTCCTGAGTAGTTTAATACTTCTCACCCATAGGAGATACTGCAGCAGCAGCAGAAGCACAGAGCTTTATCAGACACGTTTCTTCCTTCAGCTTATCAACAAATGAACTCCCAGTTGGCTTTGTTTGACTCCTAGGGTTTATTGGATTTGTTGCTTCCCTTCTTCATTTTCATATTAAAGGCTAAGGTTGGGCTGTGATCCTGCTACTGTAGCCTCCAGCTCCTGAGCTGATACTACTGACTCTAATTGCTCAGCTGCCTGATGTAATCACCAGGAGGTTGTATGTGTGGCTACAGGCACTTCATATTTTCTCCCCAGCCAGAAAAAAATACAGAAGGAAAAAAAAAAAAAAGAAAGAATCAATTGGCTCTAGGTCTGTCAATAGTGACTAATCAGGTGCTGTACAATTAATTATGAAGGGGTGTCATTTTAAAACAATTCTGAGGTGGGAAAAAACAGGCCTGGGCCCTTTACCTGCTGGCACTGTTTGTGTTGCTAAGCCAATCCAGGCTGCGTCCTCTATTTCATTTACCTTTTAAACTATTGCCCCCGCATAAGTAAACACTTTCCATAAAGTGTGTGTGTGTGCATGTGTGTAAGTGGGTGGAGGGTGACCTGGGAAGCTCTCCACCCTAGAAAAGAAATTAATGATGGAGGAAAAAAAAAAAAAAAAAAAAAAAAAGCACAGCATAATTCGGCAGTAATTTCTGAAGAACAGCAGAAGATGGATGAAACAGCAGGTGGATGAAACAGGAATAGCATGAAACAGTCTGGGGCTGAGTCCCAGTAACTAGAATCTCTATTTGGTATGTGGATGGAGGTGAGAGGTGGCCCCTCAGTAAGAGACTGAGCCCAGTGAGGAGCCTGGGCTCCCTGTGCTGGGCTACCCAGCAGCAACCTGCCAACGGGTCCTGAGGTGTCAAATCCCCATGCCACTTAAGCTGGTTGTCCCAGGCTCTGCTCCCAGGAGTGGCCGGCATCAGCCACCCGCTCCCAGGATGTAGCTGCCAAGAGCAGGGTGGTCCCCCCCACCTCTACATCCTGCTGGCAAAAATTAATTGTCTCTTTCAAAGCAAAACTCATTCTTCAAGGAGGATGGCAATGGAACTGCTACTGCCCAGTGCCAAGCTGAGGGCACTGACCGGTGAAATCAGTGTGTGGCGAAAGAAATGCACTCATGGAAATGACATTTTTTAAAAAATTAGCTTAGTAGAAAAAAGTGAGGGTCTTAAATTACCACTGTCAGACAAGTTCCAGAACTGTCATGAGTTGAGACCATGATCACACCTCTGATGCCCATGTCTGGTGCTTGGGATGGCAGAAGAAATAGGCTGTAAAGGCAGAATGGAGGATGCTGAGGATGAGAGGATGCCTCTGCGGAGAGCAATTCCTTGAAGATGCTGGTTGCAGAAGAGATGTTCTGCAATGGGACAAGAGGCAAATGTCATGGGGTATAGTAGGAAAAATCAGAAATACCCTGGCAAATCGTTTAGCTTTCTGATACAAAAGCTCCAAACCACCCTCTGGTCAAAATACCTGCCTGCAGCACTTGAAGTTCTGCTCCATGGGAGAAAAATCCAGTAAACTCCTGGGTGAATACGTGTGTGTTTAATTACTTACATTGCTTTTCACTATCATAAATATAGAACTAGATGGATTATTCTGAGTAAACAATTTGTTTACTAGAAAATGTATTTTACAGAAAAATGCCAAGGCAGCTTAAGTTCTGAAAAGTCCAAATTTTTCAAACTCAAGCATTCTTTTTTTTCCCCTCAAATTAGTTTTCTTCACTTTATTGGCTAACACGTTAAATGAAAAAAAATCATAAAAGGTAGAGCAGCACATTTGATCAAAGTACAGCGATTGAAAAAGGTTACCTAGTTTTATGATTATAACTTCTAAAAATCTTACTCAGAGTTATTTCCACGGCTTCGTATGCAGCTCAGGATCATTGCTGGCAGAGTTGGCCTTTCCCCAGTCTTCAAAAAACCCCACCCTCTTACCTTGGCCTCGTTAACAGTGAAACAATTAGTCCCCTTAACTTCAGTTTCTGTCAGCATTTTGATGACAGCAGCTACTGGATCCCTGCTGCAGCATTTCCTTGCCATAATGAGATGTGGTGGCTGGAGGTGTTTGAAATACAACATGAGGAGGTTTTGTTTGTTGGGGCTGCACAAGGTTGGGGTTGCCAGCCTGTTTTGGGTCAGGAGACCGTTCAATCCAGTGTCCTGGTTTTGAAGCCTCGACAAGTTACACCAAGACCATGGGAAATGTCTTGCCCAGAGAAAGGGCTTGTACCTGAATCGTCTCAGACCCCGGCAGTCCCTGCAAGAGGGCACTTGTGGCACCGTGCCATAAGTAACATGGGGTTACACAGCAACCCGAAGTTAACAGATGTAGAAATGGAGGTTACAACATAAACATACGCTCCGATACTGGTGTAATGAAGGTAGTATAAATATTTAGATGTGTTCCTCCATCTAATTCTTAGCCTCATCATTCTTATGTCAGACGGTTTACAAAAGGCAAAACTATATTTCGGTTACAGGCACAGCTTCATAATTCTTCAAGTTAATTAAGGTGTCAAAATGTGCTTCACATCTGTCAGCCTCCACTTTGTAAATGGGACAAACCTGTAGATAATTAAAGGCTTTTCCTATCAGTGACAGCGAAGGCAGTTTAGATTGTGGATTGTTGTCCACGTCACACATGTAGCTGAGTATCCAGCCTTGGAGAAAAGTGGCAGCTCTGGGTGTTGTTCATATGTGTCCTATAAAGAGATCGTTGCTTGTCTCACACGTGCAGACATCAGGTATGGGAGGAATTAATCGCGGTCTGGGATCTCTTTAAGTCAAGCGTGCGTGAGCGCGCTGTTCTCAGAGCAATGCTGTTTAGGTGCAGGTCGTACCAATGCGGTGCCTGACCCTGGATGCCCAGCCTGTGACCGCTTCTCCAGCCCAGAGCTGCCTCATGCAGCTGGGATGAGGACAGCGAATTTTCCTAGTTTTCACTGCTGGCGTGGCAAAGAAACCTGCTGTCCCTGCCCGGGGGAGGGGGTCCCGGTGGCAGTGCTGACACAGAGCGACGCTTCACGGCTGGGCCGGTGCTGTGTGGCCGGACAGGCAGGGGTGCAGGGATGCCTCCACAGCCCAGGGCAGGGGTGCAGGGATGCCTCCACAGCCCATGGCATAGGAGCATGGTGTCAGTGAGCCCCGCCTTCCCAGTACAGTTGCTGTGCCGTGCAGCTGGCATCAGCCCAGGACACCTTTTATTGTTCTGCTTCTTTCTCCATCTGGTGCTTTTATGCAAAAACTGCATAACTGACTGCGCAGGAAAGGGAGGAGGAGGGGTGGCCTGTCCCTCTTTGGGTTGTCCACTTGGAAAGGGTATGGGGTGAGCCGCTGGCTGGGTGTCACCATGCCACCCACAGCAGAGCGGTGCCACAGGGGAATCTCTGTCTGTGATGGTTCCAGAGCCTTCCTGGCAACCGGGAGCAGCTCAGTGCCAGGCGGGGAATCCCCCTCTGCCAGGGGAATCCCTACCTGGCCACTTCATAGTGTTTTTAAGGACAGCAAGGAGCCTTATCATGTCTCTGCATCTGCCCCAGATGCTTCACATTCCAGCAATGCTCTGCAAATGGGCTGAACCCTACAGCATCTCCACAAAGAGGGCTCACCTCTTCCCACTTCGGGGGCTGGCAGCCTCCGGGTGCACACCCAAGCCAAGGGAAAGGGAACAGCCCATTCCCAAGGATGTCCCAGCAGAGCTGACAGCAGGTGACACAGCCCTGCCCCTCAGCCGTGCCAGCAGGACTGTGCGTGGCAGTGGGTGCTGTGTGTGCAGGGAGGCTGGACCACTCACAGCCAAGGTTTAGGCAAACAGAAGGCAGAGGAGCAATGGTTTCCAATGCAGCAGCACCAAGGCCACTTTGGCCACCTTTGGGATTCACCTTGAACTGTAGCCAGAGCGCCGGGTGCTGCCAGCACCAGTGTTTCTGCAGCAGCAGGCTTGCAGCGGAGTATGCCTCTTGGGGAGCACCTCCACTCCCAGAAGAGTAAATAAATAATAAACTCCTGTCACAGCATCTTCCAAAGCGCTGATACATGTCAGTCCAGAGCCAGGCTTCGCTGTCTTGTTGCTGTTCGGAGTATCAACGTACCCCGTCCCCCATCCCTCTCCCACCGCCTCCCATGTCTGTGCTGGTTTGGGGCTTCTTTCTCTTTAAGAGGAAACTCAGCGGAAGCCTAGCTATTCAATATTGTTTCATATGATTTGGTTGTGAAACAATTTAATTTGTTTATGACTCTAAAGGTCAGATTTGACCGTTGCCCAAATTTCTAAAGAATAAAAAATGAAGCGAGCTGAAGGGATCTTTGTGGCATGATCAACTGGAGAAAAGAAGGGGGCTAGTGAGAATATTTAACTGGAACAGCAAGGCAAACTTACCTTCAGCTCACGTTTAAAAGCCTAGTCAATCATTACACATTTTTTATTATTTACCTGGTACAAAATCCCCCCAGGAGAACAAGTAGAAAAACTCACAGGTCATATTCTTTCAAATTTTTAGTAGCTTGTTCAACATTTTTTTTCCCCACTATATGTCAGGACAGCTGGAGTTATACAGATTGCATTGGTGTCTGGATAGATGAGAAATAAAGTGGTAGAACATTGTGGTTGCAACTCCAAGCAGGGTACATTTGTAACAGTGCAGAGAGTAGGGCCAGCTGGGGACTTTGAAAAGGAGGGTAATTCTCACACAGTCATCAGAAGACAAAGGTTGCATTTACACCTGGCCAGGAGGTTTAATCATCTACTATTTCCAAACATTGCAGGCTCACAATCTGTTGTGTCTGAGATCATAAAACATATCACAAACTGGAGACAAGAGACCTGGGGCTTGATTGACCAGAGCTTATCTTTTCTTTGTCTTCCTTCTTGTTTTTCACTCAATTTTCTGCCTTTTTTAAAAGAAAAATAAATAAAAATAATAAAAAAAAAAAGAAAGATGCAAAGGACTTGCTTTGATCAGAAAATTCTTACCTGGTGTAGTAGGAAACTATGCAAAACAATAGTGAAAAACAGGGATTAATTGGCAATTTTCATTCTTCTTTGCCTCATTGTGTCAAGAGCACTTGGGCAACAGATCACTTGGTTGCTAAAAAGTCCCTCCGAGGCTTGCAGGGAAAAGAATTTATGGAAAAAGAACCAAAAAAAGAGAGAAGTAGTCAAAGAGGAGAGGTAGAAACCTCTCTTAGGTTAGTTTTCCAGGTCCTACCACAAAAATAACTTGACATTCAACCACCCGAAACACTGGGGGTAGGTGGCTTTCATCTGTATTGGAGGGGAAGGCTGAATTACAGTAACATTGAAAGAGAACCTGGCTGTGATGGGAGGAGTTTTGGGTAATGTTAGCCACATTTTTTCAGTTTGGGACTATAGCTGGTTTCCTCCGTACCTGTGAGGTCGCAGAGGAGGTTTATCAACCAAGATTAGGGACTCACATGGCAAAGAGACGTTCAGGGAATGCTGGTTTTGCCTCGTTCTCCCCATTGCTTCTGCAGGGTCATTGTCCTTCACTCTCTGCCCATGGCCAGGCTGTGGAGAGGAGTGGGGACTTAATGCAGGTGGCATTTCCCACTGATATCCCTGACGGACGGTATATAGGAGAAAAAGTGGAAGGACCATGCCCTGGCCCCAGCTCCAGCGTCACTCAGAAGGGTTGTGCTTGCATCAGGGAGGGACACTGGAAGAGATGAGGTTGCTTTGCACCTCGTTTGGGTGTTACAGTTCGGATTCTTCAAAGCACTTATCGCTGGGAGGAGGAACTGGCCCTATTGAGATGAAGGGCTGTCCTTGCTGACTTCAAAGGGGGCTGAATTTAACCCTTTGACTTCAGTCGAGCCCCTGGCTGGAGTTAAGCACATGTTGCTGGGTTGGGACCATCCTCTCTCTATTTGGAAGGGGAAATAAATAGAACCCGTTTATTTGATCATCATCTAGCTGATGGTGCCTCCGTGTGCTTCATGACTGCCAGCTCTGTAACCTCCCCTGCTCCAAAAAATGGGGTGGGAGCAGGAAGAGCTTCCCCAGGAGCTCATTACTGAAGGCTGGACAGAGGGGCCATCTCCCCCTGGCACTGCCAGCTCAGCTGCCCTCGGGGTGTCTATTGCCTGGCTGGGGCTGCCCATCACCTGATAACAGGAGTGGCATCTTTGATGTTGGCTAGGGCAGCAGTCACACACAATTGCATAATCAAGGTCACGGCAAAATTACACAAAACTTTGCCCACATCTATTGGGAGAAAAAAAAAACAAAAAAAAACAAACCCAAAAAAGTGAAGTAATTGCAAAAAAACCCCACAACACCCAAACTTGCTCATGCCACTAACATGGTACTCCGAGCTGTCCCCTTACTATATCCTGGAAACACTGATTTAAAAATAATATTATCCACATAAAGGCAGCTAAACTTTTTCTCTGGTAACCATGTGAAGACAGCTCTGTGGTTTTCCCCTCTCTCCTTCATCTGCAGTTTCAATTAGATAGTGATGATGTGCAAATGTAAGGAGTAATAGTCTCATGCTTTGCATTGCTGAGTGCTGTCCTTCTGAGGATTTTAAGTCTCAGGGTGGTGTGTTTAATTTCAGACCCCTTAGGCTCTATTAAGTCTTTTCAAGGCTACTTTGCAGATATAGGAAACAGCTGAGCTGAAAATTTGTAAGTGAAAATAAAAGAGAAGGTGGCATTTCAGAAGCTATCTCCAGAAAAAGAAATTTCTTGGAGAATTTTCTGTTATCACCCCAACATTTTTCTGTGTTAATAAATCTGACATTGAAAAATAGAGAGGTTTTGCTGGGGATTTTTGCACTTTTTGTTTATTCCCTTTCCCTGCTTCCTTCTATTTGTTTTCCTTTGATTTTTTCTACTTCTGATTGTGAAAAAAAATAATGGAGAT
>JANIJG010015969.1:0-17529 GCA_024611175.1 Megaceryle torquata
CCCAGCGCCACTCAACAAACACACACCCCTGGTGACGTCAGCCCCGGCGAGACGCAATAGATTAGCATAAGGAGGGAGAGGCGGCCAATCAGGAGGGGAGGCTGGAGGAGGGGTGGGGCGTCCGGGCTCCGCCCACCGCCGCCCCCGAAGCCCGCGGCGGGGGCTGCATCGCCTCCCGCCTTCAGTAGGTTCCAGAGTTAACACCCGGCTCTTCCAAACACCTCAGCGCGGGGTTTAAACGCGCAGAAAAGGCTCAAAAGGAGCTATTTGGGCACTTTGTTGTGTTTTTCTCCTCCACGGACCCCACGTCTCCCCAGTTGCCCCCATAGGGCTTCCCCAGAGGGAGTGGAGGGTGGGGGAAGTGCCTCCCTTCTGCGCCACCCTCAAAAATCTGTAATTAGACCGAAAGGCTTTAATGCCCAGCACCACTGTTAATTAATTGCTCCCAGAGCAGCAGCCGTGAGCACCCGGATTCCCTGGTGCACCGCTCTGCAGGTGTGGGTGTGTGCAAGTGGGTGTGTGCCTGTGTGCAAGAGTGTACAGGCACGTGCATGTATGTTTCAAGTGTGTGTATGCATGTGTACAAGCCTATGTTTGTGCATGTGAAGGTGAGCACATGTGCATGCATGTTCAAGTGTGTGCATGTGTGTTCACATGGTTGCAAGAGTGCACACGTGTATAAATGCACGTAAGAGTGCACACGGGCCTATGCAGCTTCATGCCTGTCTTGCAATCGCACGTGAGTGTACGTGCAGGTGTTTGCATGTGCATGCAAGTGTGCACATGTGCAAGCATGTGCACGGTTGCATGTATTTGTAAGAACCCATATGCATGTGTGTGCAAGGGCATACATGGATGCACATGTTTTCAAGTGCCCATCAGCATGTGTGCAAGTGTGTGCATGAGTACATGTGTTTGCAAGCACCTATATATACATGTGCAAGTGTCCATATGCAAGCATGTGCATGGGTGCCCGTGTTTCCAAGTGCCCATATGAATGTATGAGTGCACATGTTAGCAAGGACCCCTATGCATGTCTGTGCAAATGTGTACAGGGGTGCATGTGTGTGCAAGTGCTCATATACGTGTGTGCATGTGCATGGGCACATGTGTTTGCAAGGATGCACACATGTGTATGCATGCATGTGCAGAGATGTGCATGAGTACCTATGTATGCACCTACATGCATGTGCGTGCATAAATGCACACGTCTGCAAGGACCCATATGCTCATGTGTGCATGGGTGCACATGGGTGCAAGTACCCATATGCATGTGTGTGCAAGCACCTATATACATGTGTGCAAGCACCCTTACACATGAGCAAGCGTGTGCTTGAGTGTATGTTTGCAAGGATCCATATGCATGCACATGCAAGCATGTGCATGAACATGTTTGCATGCACCCATATACATGCATGTGCAAGCATGTACACATTTGCAAGGACCCATGACATGTGCAAGCATGTGTGTGGATCTACACATGTGCAAGTGCCCACATGCACACCAGCATGTGCATACGGCTGCAAGCATGCGCATGCGAGCACACGCAAACATAGGCGAGCTTGTCCCAGTGAAACCCAATGGCTGGGGACAGTGTCCAGGGTGGACACCCGCGGGTGGGGCCTGGGGGGCACAGTCCTGCCACACACCGCACGCTGGGGGCCTGGCGGCGGCTCCTTGCTGCCGCTTGGGTTTATTTTTAAACCCGTTGGCCCCAAGTGATTCACACGCTGCCTGTTCTCCGCTCCCCAGCAAGTTTTACGCGACCAAAATAGATGTTCTGGAAGGAACGGGCCACGCAGTGGTGCCGAGGTGCCCCCAGGATGATGTTTTTGGGGGGATGCTGGTGCACACCCCCCTCAGGAGGCGAAACTATGTGGTGATCTTTAACCCAAATCATAAATAGCAGGCTCTGTGTTGGAGGATCTCCCCACGGCAGCACCTTTGGCCTTGAAGCAGCACCAGGCCCTGCACCTCAAGGACCCAGCCCTGGGTGAAAGGGAGCCTGGAAGATGGGAGGAGTGAGGGCAGGGAGAGGGGGGTGATGGTGGAGAGCCCTTTGGCACTTGCAGAGCAGAGCTGGAGCAGATGCCTAAGTCTAAAGCACAGGAGGCCACCATCCTAGACCAGAAGGTAAAACTTCTGCTCCATAAGCGCCCAAGGTATTTGTGCTGTAGAGCAATGCTCCCCCAAGCCAAGCCCAAAAGATGTCACGAGGACATAAGGTGGCATGAAAGAGGCCTCAGAGCACAAGGAGGTGTCTTTTAAGGGAGGAGAAGCTGCTGATTGGCAACCCCGTCTCTCTCCCCTCAGCTTGAAAGGCAAGAGCAAGATGTTACTTGCAACCAAAATACCAGAGAAATGGGGCACAGATTCCCACATGGACCTGGAGGAAGAAAAGCATCCTCCCCCAGGAAACAAGGCAGCCCATTCCACCCCGAGTAGGGGATAAAAACATCCCTTTCCCCAGATCCAGCTCAATGTCCCTGCTTTGGGGTGGTTGGGCTTCAAACATCTTCCCCCCTTCCCCCCCACTTTAAGATGTTACCACTTCAGAGGAGCAGGTTTTGGGTATTCTCTTGCAGGAAGGTAAACAAATGCAAGACTTCACTGTTTCAGAATGTTTTTAATTCCAAGTTCATTCATATTTTAATTTAGGGTTCAACAGTAAAAGGTTTCCAGCCATAACAGCAGATCTCCCTCAAATCAGACCAAGACACATGTAACCCTAGTCCATCAGGCAGGATCTCTCTCCAACAGAGCAGGATGGATCAGGTGGCCAAAACCTGAGCGGTTGCAACAGTTGAAGGGCTGAGCACCAACTCCATAATATCCATGACGCACGACTCCAGAGGTTCGTAAGGTCTTCTTGAGAGGTTTCACAGTGTCTTCTTCAAGAGAAACCAAAGGAAGTGGCATCAGGCAAGGTTTGGGGCAGCAGAGACGGTGGCTTGAAGGCAAAGCTGCCTGGACACAAGCAGAGGAGACAAGGACAGGACCACTACAGGGTTGACCGCTAGCGTATGGAAGGCCCCAGAAGCAAAATCAAAGTCACCCTGCAGCAAGAAGTCAGGTGTGGACAGTGGGAGGTTGAGATGGAAAGGCCAAGACCTTCTCATCATCTTCTCTTTGCAGGGACTGAGTCTGTGACAGCAGCAGATATTAAACACAGTTTATCCAGGTGAGCAACCACCTGAGCCACAGGCATGCGACACAACCAGCTGTTCCTCGGGAGCAAGCCCCACTCATCTCCTGCTAACAATAATCCCTTGCATGGTCTCCCATGTGCCAGCTGAGCATGAAGAAGCACTTTTTCCTCTTGGGGGTCATTTATTTATAAATTGAAAGAAACAGAAAAAGAGGTGAAGAGAGCATGCTACAGGAAGAAAAAGTTCATCGCAACAAAGCAAGAGCAGAAGCCGGGGGCAGGAAGGGGTCCCTCGGCCAAACTGGCAGCTTTGGAGAGAGGAGGGCAGCAGGACTCTCCCTTCAAACCCCGACGAATTCATTTTCACAGTATCCCACGTAGAGAGGCTGCGCCTGGACACCACGCCTGGAATGAGAGCAGAGTTGTGTTCTGGGCATGGTGAGGTTGGAGCAGTGACAGGGGCACAGGGTTACCAGCAGTGCCCGTTTCTGGGTGACAAGAAGGAAGGTGGTTTCCTCCTGTGCTTATACTGGGTTTTTTGCTCACAAACAGGGTAAGGGAAGGTTTTCTGGAGAAGCTGGTGCTGCAGGAGGGGTGGCAAGAGCAGATGAGTCCCCATTCCTCAGCATAAAGGCCTCCTTGCCAGAGCCACCAGCCCAGACTCTCTTCCAGCACTGCCCAAAGCCAGCACTGCCCATGCACAGGCAGGAGAAACATTCAGAGGGGTGTTGAGAAGAACAAGGGTAATTTAAAGCCCACCCCACCCACCCCAGGGTGTCCTTTGCCGTGTCCCCGTGAGGCAGGTACCAGGAGGAACAGTTACCCAAGAAGCTTGCAGCGGAAGTCAGCCAGCCGCACGTAGGCATCTTGCAGGTCCCGGACTGTCTCA
The DNA here is from genome assembly GCA_024611175.1 of Megaceryle torquata. Lineage (NCBI taxonomy): Eukaryota > Metazoa > Chordata > Aves > Coraciiformes > Cerylidae > Megaceryle > Megaceryle torquata. Next base: position 4,038 of record JANIJG010015969.1, read on the forward strand.
TTGCTCCACAGTCTCTCAGCTATGGCCCCAGCTCTCGGCCTTGAGGGACAGAAGCACTCAGGTCAGGGGGGACCATGGAAGCTGCTTGTGCACAAAGCCTTGAGCTCCTAAATGCTTTCCTGACCAACGTCTCTTAGCACACAAAGGCACATAGCTTTGGTACATCACAAGATCCACTCCCAGGCATGTGCAGATCAGGAGTGGACCAGGGTGCCAGGACGGAGACCGGCATTAAACATACTGGTTGCAGCAGCAGGTTGTACAGAAGCATGTACACAGCAGTGTGCCCAGAGGGCAAAAAAGGCCACCAGCATCCTGGTTTGTGTCAGCACTGCTGTGTCCACCAGGACCACGGCAGGGATCATCCCCCTGGACTAAGCACTGGGGAGGCTGCCCCTCAAATTCTGGGGTCAATTTTGGGACCCTCATTCCAATAAGGACATTGAGGGGCTGGAGGAGCATGTCCAGAGAAGGGCAGTGGAGCTGGGAAAGGGTCTAGAGGACATGTCTGGTGAGAAGTTGAGGGACCTGGGGTTGTTCAGCCTGGAGAAAAGGAAGCTCAGGGGAGACCTCCTCACTCTCCACAGCTCCCTGACAGGAGGCTGCAGCCAGGTGGGGATGGTTTCTTCTCCCAAGGAACCGGTGCCAGGGCAAGAGAGAACGGCCTCAAGTTGCACCAGGGGAGTTTTAGGTTGGACCTGAAGAACAATTTGTTCCCACAGGGGTTGTCCAGGCCTGTCCCAGGCTGCCCAGGGCACTGGTGGAGTCCCCATCCCTGGAGGGGTTTCAAAGCCACGGAGATGCGGTGCTGAGGGACATGGTTTAGTGGTGTCCTGGCAGTGCTGAGTTAATAGTTAAACTCAGTCTTATAGGTCTCATCCAACCAAAATGATTCCATGATTCTATGCTACAGTCCCACAGACCCTCATTTAAGCTCTAGTAAAGCTGTTACTAGCCCAGTGGAGCTGTTGGGAGACAGGAACAAGCACCACATACCGACCAAACCCACAGCATTTGTAACAGGTCGCTCCATGGTGAAGGAGAGGGGCCCAAGGCCTACCCTGCACACCTTGATCTCACCACCCCTTGGCTTCTCTTACCAGAGTCTGGGGGCCAGGTTGGTGACATCCACATATTCACCCCACATGCAGGCCTCGCCGCCCATCACCCGTTCCTTCTGCTCAGGGCTGCCTGCCAGAAGACACAGCATTTGGGTGACAGGGTGTTGTTAGATAGTGTCACTTACCGCCCCATAACAGCGGTGAGTGGCTCAGCTATACAGGCCTTAACTTGACCTGCTGGAAGCCACCAGTTCAAACCCAGGGCTGGGGCACAGCAAAGTTGTTTTCTGCCAGCTGCAAGGAACAGGACTTAGTGCACGAACTGAGATGATCCCTCAAGCACCTTCACACCAGCAGCGAGAGTGGATTAGCAAGACAGATAGCGCTGGTGCTACTTCTGAGTGACAAGTCAACCACCATACAGGAAGGGGACACAAGGAACACACCTTCAAACTTCAAGGGCTCCACCTGGTAGGCTGCCATCCAGTCCTGCCCATAGGAGATGCGATTGAGGTACCAGGGGGCAGAGAGCAGAACCTGGTAGCCAGCCTTGGTGACACTCGCCATCTCCTCCATGTATGGTGGGGAATTCTCCTTCCACACGTGGATGATGGTGTCTGGCCTCACCTGAGGAGCACACATGAACCGTAACAGAGTATCCCCCATCAGCCCCAGCATGACACCCCCACGCAGGGAACAGGCAGCTTCCCACCTTCACTCCATTGTCAAACACCTCCTGCCACACAATATAGCCTTTCCTGAAGGAAGAGATGATGTCCAGAAGCCTGAAGTGGAAAGAGGACTGAGTTTTGGGTCATCTCAACAGCCCCAGCGGGACATGAAGGTACTTCTAAAGATTTTGTTGTTTGTGCTGGTCAGCTACTGCAGCTGCAGGCCCAGGATGAAACTGTCCGTACCTCTGGATGTAAAATGACTCTAGTTTTTTGTAGTCTTCACCAAAGCCCATCTCCTTCATGAAGGCACGAATTTTTGGATTGGATTTCCTGTGCAGCAAATAGAAGATAATAAAAGCACTGCAACTCAAGCTCTGGAGTATGGCCAAGATCTTCCCACATCAGTCCAAGAGATGTGGCTGTGCCACATCAGCTGCTTCCCATAGCCAGCATCGCCGTCAGTGCAGAAACCCCAGGAACCACCACACAGAGCCTGGGGGAGCAGGGCACCAAAGATGTGCAGATGATCGTGACCAAAAAGCAATAGGCTGGGACCCTAGTCCCAGATATTTCCCCCCAGTCTCCATCCAGACTGATCTCAGACTCACCAGCATGTGAAGTCCACCTCATCACCACCGAGGTGAAGAAAGTAGTCTGGGAACACAGTGCTGACCTCTGAAAACAAGCTGCTCACAAACTGGTAGGTGCTGTTAAGGATGGGGTTGATGGGCCCATAGGTCCCAGAAGGATCCTTGCCCAAATAGCAGGGAGTCAGAAGATCCGGAGCACCTGGGTTGTAACAAATACAGGACAGGGGAGAAAGGGCTAGGTGTGGCTACATCACCCCATGGAACCCCCAGACCCTCCTCAGCATCGCCACAGACACAGGGCGTTCTCCAGTGTAGGACATTACATTTGGAGGCAGAAGAGAGAAAGACAAGGCCAACATTTTCATCTGAGCAGAGTAAGGAAGCTTGGTTAAACACAAGGTCATGGATTGATAGGGACTGGAACGGACCACTGGAGATCGTCTCATCCAACCCTACCAACCTGCTCCAGCAGGGTCACCTAGAGCACGGTGCCCAGGATTGCATCCAGGAAGATTTGGAATCTCTCCAGAGAAGGAGGCTCCACAGCCTCTCTGGGCAGCCTGGGCAAGGCTCTGGCACGCTCACAGCAAAGAAGTTTCTCCTCAGGTTCAGATGGAAACTCCTGGGTTCCAGTTTGTGCCCACTGCCTCTTGTCCTGTCACTGGGCACCACTGACAAAGAGTCTGGCCCCATCCTCTTGCTCCTCAGTGGCCCTTTAGCTCTTGATCAGATCCCCTCTCAGGCTTCTCTTCTCCAGCTGAACAGCCACAGGACTCAGCCTTTCCTCAGCAGATCCTTGCAATCGCCTGTGGTGGTGGTTTTGGTAGAGCAGATGTTCCCAAAAAAAAGCACCCAGATTGGACCCAAGAAGAGATACAAACTTTTCCCCTTTCAGTATTGTTCCAGAAGCTGGACCATTGGATCCTACTTGCCCCAGACAATGGTTTGCTCATTCTCAAAACCAGCCCATGGGACATGGCTGCCCAGGCCTGGCTTTCAGGATCCAGGTCACAGAGCCCTTTCCACCTCCCATTAAAACCACAGCTCTCCTCAGAGCAGCAGCAGGCAGGGTCTGCTCCTCACCTGGACCCCAGGAGAGTGTGTGCCCAGGAGTGTCAAACTCAGCGATGACTCTGATGCCACGCAGCCGGGCATACTCGATCACAGTCTGCACATCACTGGCTGTGTACACGTGGGTCACGGGATGGAAGGCTCCCTGGAGGAACACCTTGCTCAGTTGCCAAGAGAGGGATGTGCTCACCATGGGCTGGGTGCTACATGGTGATCTGGGTTGGGATTACCTGCTTGCTGAGCTCTGGGAAGGTCAGGCTTTCATAGGGGAAAGATGGGTCATCCACAATGTGCCAGTGAAAGACGTTGAACTTGTTGTAAGCCATGACGTCCTGGAAAGGAACAGGAACAGAGATGAACATGCCCTGTCCCTTATGAAAGGTCACCCAGCTTACCATGGATTCAGACACCTCTCTTAGAATCATGGCATCATTTTGGTTGGAAAAGACCTTTAAGGTCATCAAGTACAACTGTTAACCCAGCACTGCCAGGGCACCACTAAGCCACCTCCCTCAGCACCACATCTCCATGGCTTGGAAACCTCCAGGGATGGGGACTCCACCAGTGCCCTGGGCAGTCTGGGCCAGGCCTTGACAGCCCTTGCAGGGAAGAAATTGTTCCTCGTGTCCAACCTAAATCTCCCCTGGCACAAGCTGAGGCCATTTCCACTTGTCCTACCTATTGCTTGTTCCTTGAGAGAAGAGACCAACCCCACCTGGCTCCAAGCTCCTTTCCGGGAGAGTTGTTGAGAACAAGAAGGTTTCCCTTGACAGGGGACAAGGGACAGGGACAAACAAGCTGGTTTTGTTCAAAAAGCCCATGTGTGACAAGGTCTTTGATGAGATGTAGATGTCGTGGCCTACGCATTAAGACAGCTCCTAGGATCTTTGGAAAGGAGCAACACGCACCAAAAAAACCAAAATAACCACCCTGAAGTCCTCCAGGACACTCAAGGAGCACTCAGTAGTCACCGAGGAAGGGACACCCAACTAAACTACCTCATCTCCCAGCACAGGCACCCTACCAGTGTTTCCAGGATGGCTCTCAGTGGCAGGTAGTGACGAGATGTATCCAGCAACAGTCCCCGGTGAGGGAAGCGGGGAAAGTCCACGATTTCTGTCTCATTGATGTAGTACTGCATGCGGAGAAAGAAGTGAGCAAGGGCTTGGAGCAACAGAGCCATTAGCAGGAGACAGTGAGGGTCATCTTTGTTCCCAGAGATGGCAGGAGATGAGACCAGGACTCACCGTGCCATTCTCATCTCTCCCAACGAGCTGGCTGAACGTCTCCAGGCCTGCAGGAAAACCACATTCAGCCCCTCGCTCAGCACAGATTCCCCCAGAGGAACAGAGCTCAATTAACAAGGCAGTCTACGGAAAGAGGGACATCCCAGTAGGCCTGAGGCAGGGACTGAGGAATGCCCCATGGCAGCGAGCACACCTCACCTCTGAGAGCTCCCCAGACGGCGTCTGCAGAGAGCAGCAAGAAGCCTTCTGAGATCGACAGCTTATCTGAAACACAGCCAGAGAGGGGCCGGTGCCAGCATTAGGTCCAGTGCTCCATCACGCACTGCTCGGGGCCACCACACCCGCAGCCACGGGTACAGGACCATGGTCTAGGATCCCAGAGCAACGGCTTTTGGGGTTCTTCATTTTAATTCTTAACTTTGATACTCACAGCTCTCCTTGGAGTCCAGGCTGGGTAACCCATCACAGCCTGGTGTGGCAACAAAGACAAGGAGCTGAGTACAGGGTGTCCCCCAGGGTGGCTCATTCTCTGCAAATGACACAGACATCAATCCCAACATGGCTCTTTAACTTGCTTCCAGCCCATGACCATCCTCCCAGCCCAGACAGCAATGGAGGCACAAGAGTACGTGGACTTCTAAAACATGTGGCACCCCCTCCTTTGCCCCAGAGCAAGCACAGGGGTGTTCAGACAGGGCTTGTTTTGACACAGGCCACCAGAAGCATGAGAGCTGATACCAAGCTTCAGCACAAAGGTCTGCTGGTGAGGAACCCCCCAGGGAAGGCTTAAAGGAGCACACAAAAGAGAAGAGACCCAAGAGCATGGTCTAGCAGTAGCCCCCAAGGCTTCCTGGACACCAGTCCCTGCTCTAAGCAAGTGATACAACTACTGAAATCTCTTCCAGTGTGGACAAAGAGCTTCACATGTCCAAACTCTCCCATCACTGGGAAAAAAAACAAACACAAACCCAGGAGCTCTGCTGCCCTACTCACACTTCTTAAAAAGGGCAAAGAAACCCCACTAGAAAGGGCAGAGAATGAATCCAAGCATACTACAGAGTTGGAGGCCAAGAAAAAGTCTTGCCCAGCATAAAAAGAGGTCCCAGGTGCAGCAGACAGAAAAATAAACCCTATCACACTTAGACCCCAAGCAGGAGCTCTGGCCATAGTTCCCTGTGTGAAGGGGCACTTCCAAGGATGTACAGGCCTGAGTCCTCACTGGAGTCACTCCCCCAACTCCAAAGGGGTGCGTTCAGCCTTCACCGAGATGCGTGGGTCTACTCACAGCAGTCTGGCCAGGAGGAGCGTGGGTTAGAAGCATGCTCATCTCAGCCAAGGCCCACATCTACACCTAGGAACAGCCAATGCTCAATACGGCCACTAAAAAGCTTGGCTTTGAGAAAGCCTGGTTGGGAACTGGGCACCAAGTGGACTTCAGAGAGACCACGTTTGGGTGAAGCTCACAGGAGCCAGCCCCCTCCCCGCATTTCTCCTTGGGGGATGGTGAAACCTCTGCAGAGAGAAGGGAAATGACATGAAGATAGCCCTGTGTTTTGAGCTTGTCTTTCAAAGACGGTAGCCAAGGCAACCTCGCAGATGTGCGAGCTTGGCACACCAGCGCAGCACGACCTGCTCCCTCTGTTTGTCAAGATGGCAGCTCACCAGGGACAGCCACTCTCAAGCCTGGGGGCATGGAAAATGCTCATTCTGGTGGGAAGCTTTGACAGAATCGGTCACACCACCACACAGCACGTTTAATCTTGCCCGGGGAGGTGCTGCCAAACCCAAACACGGCCTCTTTGGCCACAGAGCAGGCAGGAACTACCTCTATCACACCTAGAAGGCAACCCCAATGGGTGCAGTAGGGATCAGTCACCCATCAACCCCAGAGGCTGAAATTCATGGCACAAAAGAGCCCCGTGAAGGCGCACATCAATTAATGACAGTCTTGGACTGGAAGGTATAGGCACTAACATGATTGCAGCAGGAACACAATCCTGGATGGAGGGTCCTGGCTCTCTCCCAGACTCATTCTGGAGCTGCCCAGCTTAAGGACAAGAGACAAGGGAAAAGCAGCAAGGGAAATTGCCATTACAGAATCCCAGCATGGTGGGGTTGGAAGGGACCTCTGAACATCATCTGGTCCAAGCCCCTTGCTCCAGCAGGGTCACCCAGAGCAGGGTGCCCAGGATTGCATTGTCCAAGCAGGTTTGGAATCTCTCCAGAAAAGGAGATTAGAGATAATGAAAACAAAAATCTTCACCATGAGGTGTTCAAACACTTCTGCAAGGGTTCAGTTCTCCATCCTTGGAAACAGCACAATTTCAGCTGGATGCAGCCCTGAGAAGCTTGACCCAACTGCAAAGTTGGCTCCAACTCCACGTCTACCCCTAGTTTTTGAGCAGAGCCTTGAGCAAAGACCCCCATGTGTCCCTCCTAACTTAAACCAGTCTCTGTTTGGACATGGTCCTGCTTGTTAAATTGACCCAGCAGCTTTCTGAAACAGACAGAAAATCTTTTCTGCTGTTTATTTTCTCCATTAACAGAAACAATTTCCTTCCACCCAAGGTTTCTATTGCCTGTTCTTACAAACCACCCATGTGAAAGGAAAACTAAAATTAAGACAAAAAAGGAAAAATGCTTTAAAATTAGTTGTGCAATTTGAACATCATAAAGCAGGGTGTATGGAAAGCCACGAGTATGAGCTCGATCTCGTGATCGCATGAGGTTGCGCCAAGTGGGGGGGGAGGGTTGTGGGTTGGTTGTTTTATTTTTTAACTCTGCTGACGGTTGGACACAGTTATCTTAGAGGTCTTTTCTAACCGTGACGATTCTGCGATATTTCGCCTCTAAGAGGAACAGGAAAATCTGATTAATTTTATCAGCTGTATTAAGTTTAGTTACTAGCAGAGAAAAAGAAACAAGAGTCGTCTTCTTGGCTCACAAATGCAGATTTATTTCCATTGCTACTTACAAGAGCCGAAGAAATAAAACAAGCCCAATAGTTCTTCTCAGCATTTCAAACTTGCCTCTGTCAAAGCACAACGCTCTCAAGAGGAAGCAGAGCGGCTTCCAACACCATTACCCTTCTCCACTTTGATCAGTGGCGACAGAGTTCACGCTGACATTTAAAACACTCGGAGGCAGAGTTACCAGCTCTTTTTGATGAATGAAGTGTTTCATCTTCCCCAGATATAGCCCTTCAGGCTGTTGCAGACCCACGCAGGCACTGTGCACCCATGTGTGCCAGCTCCCCAGCCTGTGCTCGCCTCTGTGAATGCAGCCAGAAAACTTCCTACCTTTCATCCCAGACATGCAACGGGTCCAAGAGTAAGAAACCTTTCCAACCTGTCCCAAATCAAGCCCAGGCTTTCAATCATTTACCTTTCCTCATTTTACCTTACAACTTCAACATCAATTCAAAAACCTACTGCCAGATAAGCCACACTGCCTTAGAAGCCTCAGCAGCTTTTCAGCAGAGAGAGCCCCACGGCACTAATATGGGCTTGGAAGACACACACACAAAGCAACAAGTCTTTCCTCAAGGTAAAGCTTCACACCCGACACCAAGAGCTGCCAGAAAGAGCCGAGACTTGTGAACAGCACCGAAGCTGGAGCTGTTACAACACCGGCAGCAGCTCTCCCTGGAGCCACAAGAGAGGGAAGGAAAAGGAAGCGAAACGAAGCGCTAGGAAGCAGGAAACGCGATCTGGAGAAGAGAAAATGAGATCAAGCAAACTCTTGCTACCAAAAGCCTAACTCCTTGAAAGAACGCAAGACAAGTAGTGCTGGCTGTGGCAAACAGAATTAGATTTTATTTCAGGATGTGTGTTGGCCTTCAAGTCCCAACACAACACTGCCCTTTGCTCAAGACTCCCTTCGAGCCACCCCCCTCGCCACGCAAAAAGGGGGTCCAAAAGCCGCTCGCCCCACGAAATCCCCTGGTCTGACCCCAGAAAGAAACGAGGGCTTGTTTTTGCGGGGTAAAGCCGCAAAGAAAAGGCCAAGCGCCCTTCCAGCGGCCCCCACTCCCCCCCCCCCCACCCCGCCCCGCCCCCCCGGTCGGGCGGGCGGCGGCGAAGAGCAGCGCCCAGTACCGCTGGAAGGCCGCCTCCAGCACGGCGCAGCCCGGCCCCACGGCCGAGCCGGCGGCGTAGGCGAAGCGGAACCGGCGGGGAGGCAGCGGGCAGCGGCCGCCGGCCGGCGGGGAGCGCTGGGCTTGGGGCTGCGGCCACACGGCGCGCGCCGGCTCCAGCACCATCACCGCCGCAACCAGCAGCGCCAACAGCGGCGACGCCGCCATGTCGCGCCCCGCAGCCGGAGGGAGGCGGAGGCACCACCCTCTGCGGGAGGGACAGAGGGAGGGAGAGACGCCCGCGAAATGGCAGCTCGGCCCCGCAGGGCGGGGCGGGGCCGGGGCCACCTCCCCCCTGCCCCGCGGGTGCCTTTATTCCAACAAGCGCCTCTTTGCTTTTAAATAAACCCGCCAAAGCCGCAAACTGCCCCTCGAGGGTCGTTTTCTTTCCCCAGCCCTCAAAACTTAGAGGCCCCCACACCCTCCCTGCCCTCAGAGACTCCTCGAGGAGCCTCAGCAGCTTGATGGGAGTTTTGAGAAGATTAAGGATTTAAAGGACGCGTTTCACCCCTGCCGCTGTGACCGAATACACGCATAGAATAGTTGGGGTTGGAAGGGACCTTAAAGAACATGAAGTTCCAGTGCTTGGGGTTAGGCATCTTTTATCAGTACCGCACCTCTTTATGAATAATGCTGGATGCAAATCAGCCCTTGCACACCTTCCCAGGGATGCTGTATAGGTAGAGCAAGAAATATCAGCTGGACTGTGCCAAAATAAAAGGGGCTTTATCCCATGGTAGAGCCTCACAGTGATGTGTTGCAGAGATGCTTTCCACACAGGGTTTTGTTTTGTTAAGGTGTTTTGGTGGGTTTTTTTTGTTTTGTTTTGTTTTTTCTTCCCCAAAGAAATCCTCAACATCAGATGAACAACTCATTTTGCATCCTTCCTCCCAGGTCCACATTTCTCAGCAATCCCCAAGTCAAATATGGACCCTTGAACCTGATTCTTACTCATCTAATTGCTAGCACAACCCTACATGGCTCCTCCATGGGAACCAACTCTGGGAAATTATTAAAAACCTGTTGTCCCAGCCCTCCTGAGGAAGCAATGGAGCCACCAGAAATCTCCAAGATATCGGGAGGGCTGGGAGACCAGCCACCAGCACGTGGAGCAAGGAGGAAATGAAACAAATGCCAGGGGAGAAAGCACAAGGGAGATGGCCCCATCACCTTAGCACAAGATAAACCACTTCATGCAAACAGGACACAGCCGTGGAACGGTCTACAGGGGCATTTAAGTGACTGTCCCTCACATGACCAACAGAGAGAAGGTCAGCAGAAAAAAAAAACATTTTGCAGAAAAGCCCTGAAGGAACTTGTTGTCAAAGGTCACAAAATGGAGTTTCAGGAGACTGGTGAAAACTGAAAGGGGATCACAACTAGGGGAAAGCAAAGAGGGTGCTAAGGGTCACCTATAGATAAAGGAGCTGAGCTCCATCAGAAATGGGACGGTTGATGTTGTCATGAGCTTAACATCTACACAGCATCCTTCTTCTACAACCCTGTAGAAAAGCAAAGGCCACCCATCCATCTAAGGGAAGGTGCCCAGCAAGCAAGGACAGGCACAACATGGGCCAAGCAACAACCTTACCAGCTGGGTGTAGCCTCCCAGACGGGTGAGCTGAGTATGGTGATAGCAGCAATAGGGCCCATCAGCAGTCACCCAGCAAAAGCAAAGCACCAATATAAGTCCAAGATCAGTCTTGGAAATCCTAGAAGCAGATACACCTAGAGGAGAGTTGAATAAAGAAGTGATTAATTGGACCACAGCTTAAATAGAGCTCCTGGAGCAATGGATGATGGGTAGAGGTCCCAGGTGAGGCTTACTGGGGCAGTTAAAGCCTTAGTGCCCTCAGGTTCATGATAATCTTTATCTGTCCCTGTTTTTGTTGTTTGTTTTTTTTTTTTCTATGGAGATGTGGTAGGACCACAACTCAGTACAATGACAGATACCAAGCTGCTTCCTCAAGATTCTTCTGACACCAGCGCCATCACTCCAGAATATTGGCCCTTCTCCATCCACATCATGCAGCAAGGAGGAGAACACTTTGATTCCAATTGGTGTTGGACCTCTGGGAAAACAGCCCCCATCATTTGTGTCTGAGTTTTCTTGTTCTTGTCTCAAGGCTGCTGCTGGTCTAAATGAAGTCTCTGTGGTCTTGAATGGGGTTTGTTGCCCCTCCCCATGCAAACCTCTGAAGTGCCAGCTGCTGCCACCACTTTTCTGACAATGTTGGTTGATTCCAGTATCTATGGACTTTACCTCAAGTGGTTTCACTGTATCTAAAATAGAAAAAAAAAAAGCCAAAACCAAAAACCCAAAACACAAACAAACAAAAAACACACACACAAAACCCCCAAAAAACAAAACAGACAACCAAAAAAACCCCAAACCACATGCAAAACCAAACAACCAAACAAACACTCACAAAAAAAACAAACCCACAAGATGTTTTGTTGCTATGTTGCATCAGGCAACAGCATCGGCTGGGCTGTGATTCTTGTGGCCCAAAGCAAATCCTTCTTTCCATCCAGGGAGGGCAGCCTGTTGGCCACACTTACGTAAAGCCTTGTGCTCATGGTTTGCAGTTGAAATATTCGAGCCTTTCTATGGATTGTGTCGTTGTTTCTATTTTAGGGGACCTGATGTCTGCGGGGGATGACTCAGAGAAGTTCATCTGTAGCTGGCCAGCATTAATCTAGACCAACATTCTGAGTGAGTGGGGAATGCATCTTTACGTAAGAAAACTGCTTCAGCATGTGTTAAATTTTGGAGCTTGGCCAAAATAAACTGGTTCACACACTATCCTGCATCAGGCTTGGAGCAGCAGTAGCCAGAAGTGGCTGATGCTCTTTAGTAGCTCTTCAGTAGACCGGCTCCTGGTTTTAGAGCATGAAGTCAGACTCTTCTCCCAAGTAACAAGTGATAGGACAAGAGGAAATGACCTCAAGCTGCACCAGGGGAGGTTTAGGTTGGACAGGAGCAAATATTTCTTCACTGAAAGGGAATAGGAATAGGCAGTCCAGGGAGGTGGTGGAGTCCCCACCCCTGGAAGGGTTTAAAAGCTGTGGAGATGTGGTATAGGAGTTTTCTACTTGCTTTGCTCTTTGAGCCAAATGCTATCTAAGCACACTTGCTCCTGAATGAAGCCAGCTCCTAGGTCAAAGGACACAGCAGGAGCCAGGAGAGATGTCTTTTGGAGTCTTAGCTTGTGCGCAAGGAAGATCCTAAGCAAGAGATGACCCTAAATCCACATCCATGGTGTTTTCACCGGCCAGATCCTTCTCTAACAGGTCAGCCCATGAAGAACATCTAGAGCTACAAGCATATATCCTGGTGCTTTTCAAAGCACAGGATGACTTGTTTTTGCATCTCTACATTTTCACCTTGACCACTGCCTGCCACATTAGCTGCTGTCATCAACTGGTTTAGCAGATGCATGTGGTAAATTAATTTCTTGGCACAGATAGCGTTGAGCAGAAGGGACCTCTTCAGATGGGAGAGCACATGTAAGGGGAGCGAGGCCTGGGAGATTCAGAGCAAGCAGGTGGGAGCAGGTCTAAGTGAGGAGGAATATCTCAACATTTATGAACTTAGAAGCAGAGTTTAAGACTCTTGGAGCTGAGACCACAGCATCCCAGCATGGTAGGGGTTGGAAGGGACCTTTGGAGATCACCTGGTCCAACACCCTTGCTCCAGCAGTGTCACCCAGAGCAGGGGGCCCAGGATCACATTGTCCAGGTGGCTTTGGAATCTCTCCAGAGAAAGATTCCACACCCCTCTGGGCAGCCTGGGCCAGGCTCTGCCACCCTCACAGGAAAGAACTTGAACTTCATGAGATTCTGCTCTGCCCAGCTCAGGCCATGCTCACAGATGAGTTTTTTATCTAGAATCTGCAGTTGTGGAGTTTCACAGCATTTTGGTGTCAGGGAATGTGACTTGTTCTGGGAAATGCTGCAAGATGCTGAGGAGGCTGCAGATTTGTGGCTGCCATCCCTGGATGTTCTCAACCAGGGCAGTGGGGCTGATCTGGAATCAATCAGGGCCCGTGGCCACGTGGTGACAAACTTGTCATGCACGGAGGCCTCAGCCCCATAAATGCCCGAAGTGTGTGCTGAACTTCACAGAGCAAGGTGGTTGCAGTGTATTGCACTTTTATTTATTTATTTATTCTTGTCAGCTTTGGTGTTGTTACTAGAATTACTTGGGTAATTAAGTTCTTGCAAGAAGAAAACGACAGAGCCCATGGAGATGTAGATTATTTTTCAGAGTGGGTAGAAAAGTGGTTCTCAGCTTTCCTCTGTACCTGGAGTCCCGAAATCCCCAGAGGCAGAGCAGATCCCTTTGGGATGAGCTGAAGGTAGCAGCCCTGCTTTTCTTGGATATCTTCTGCCAGTTGTCTACAAGGAGCTGGTAGGTGCTCAGAGCTCCATATGTGACTTGGGTTGGAAACTTTGTAATGAAAGGAATACCTTTTGCAAAAAACATGGCTAACATTTCCTACCAAAGGGTATTTTTGAGAAGTATTAGGGGTTTAAGTAAGGAGTGACCAGCAGTGAAATGCTGCTGCCTCTTTACTCCCCTCTGGTGACTTCCCCCCTGCAATGCTGGGTCCAACTCTGGAGTGCTCAGCACGGGAGAGACAGGGACCTGTTGGAGCAGGGCCAGAGGAGCCCCAGCAATGCTGGGAGGGCTGGAACCCCTCTGCTGGGA
>JANIJG010015971.1:0-14098 GCA_024611175.1 Megaceryle torquata
CAGGGGAGGTTGGCCGGGGCTCTGAGCACCCTGCTCTGGTTGCAGATGGCCCTGCTCCCTGCAGGGGGGTTGGACTGCATGACCTTAGAAGGTCCCTTCCCACCCCAGCCCTGTCGCTCGGGTGCTGGGGCTGAGGACAGGCCGGCTCCTTTCCCGCCGCTCGGCGGGGGACGGCGCTACTTTCCCACGTCACTTCGAGGAAGCGAAGCGGCTTCGCCCGTGGGGATCCGGTGGCAGGCCCCGTATCTCTGACAGCCGGAGTGGCCGCCGGCCCCTCCTCCGCAGGCGGGAAAGCAAAAGCGAAAGCGGCGGGGAGCGGCGGGTTGGTGCCGGGAGGCCGGCTCCGAGCGCAGGGAGCTCCCGCCGCCCTGACGGTGAATGCACCGCCAGCTGCCTCTCAGGGACCCGCGGCTGCCGTGAGTTGTTTTAGCGCCGGCTTTGCGCCCTCGCCTCGGGGAGGTCTCCCGCCCTGTGCCTGCGGTGCAAGCCCTCACCCGGCACCTGGCCGCGGGCGGCTGCGGCCTTCTCCGCGGGTCCGGGGTGGGAAAGGTCTCCCCACACAGCCCAGGGCAGGCGAGGGGCTGGGGGGTGGGGGGGGGCAGCGAGGGGCGGGCAGAGCTTCGGGCGAGGCCCTGAGCTACCCCCCCTGGGGCACAGACGAACCATGGTGGTGCAGAGGACATGGGAAGATGCTTTCCAGTTACGTTGCTTGCACTTCCCTGTATCGGGAAGTGGTACATAAATCACCAGAATTTGATGGCTTAATCCAAACCAGAAAGAGATTCCTGGGTCATTAACCAAAGACAGACAGCCTCAATTTCAAGCCTCGTTGAAGGCACCAGGTAATGGTGTTGTTGAGTCAAAACCATGCTCAAGTGTTTCCAGGTGAGAGCATCAGGAATGTCCAGCCAGGTCAGGATGCTGGGCTACCTGCTACTCAAGTCTTGATGGTTGTTAGACAACACTGCTTAGAGAGTGCCTAACCTGTGGGGTGAAGCTCTTGCACTGCCCCAGCACCCACAGGATGGACTTGTTTGGGCGCCTGTGCATCTGTTTCTGGATCAGTGAGTGGCCCGTGAACTTGTCTAAATTCCTTTTTATCTGCCTCTACAAAACGTTGTGGCAAAACATTCCGCTTTTTACATCCTCTGCTGTGCAAAGGAAGTGTTTTCATTCGTGATAAAACAGGTTTAAGGGTTATATATCTCTTAAGCACAGAGCATACAGGATGTTAAGCCTGTGTGTGTAAGTACAAAAGTAGCATAAAGGTTAAGCACATAAGTTTCAGGACAGAAGAATTAAGTTGTGCAATGCAGAATCCCTCACGTATGTGTCTGGCTTTTATGTTCAGTAATAATATATTGTCAGGTATATCCCTTTTGCCTATAAAATGATGTAACATTGACATGTAAAAATCTTTTTAGCTCAACATTCTGGTATTCCTTTCTGGTATTCTATTCTGCTAAAAAAAAAAAAAAAAGCCAATGCACACAATGTTGTAATTTCTCTTTCCCCTGTTTTCTCAGGTTTTGATGGAATTTACAAGTTCCCCACTATCTCTGGTAGATAATGGCTTTGTAAGTATTTCCTTGTGTGCTGCCTGGAAAAAAAGCAATTTGTCTTTGACAGTAGTATCTCCAAAGGTTTGTGCTAGGACTGCTAGGACAGTGCTTCTGAAATGTCCTGTCTCACCTTCTTTCATCCTTTACTACTTTGGATATTCCTCATTCCTCTCTCCTGTTTCCTATTCCAAAGTGTCTGCATTGCAGAGTCTGATAGAATTTTCCTGTCCTACTTCACTGACTCATCTCTCTCTGGGGAGGTTTCTTAGAGGAATTTCTTTTTTTTTTTTTCTGGTGCCTCCCTTGATTCAATTCTTGCAATTCAGCAAGTAGTTTGGGTGGGACTTTCCCTAGGATTTCTTGTGGTTTTCATGCTTTTTTTTTTTTGCCTTCTTTCAGGTGGAAAACTGTTGTCTTAGACAATTTATCAGTAAAAAACCAATCCTCACTAAAAAAAACCCATCATTTTTTCTCGGTTTCCAGCTGTGGCACATGTATCCTCCTGCTTTCCTGCAGCCCCTTGAGTGATCAAATTTTTTGTCCAGTTTTAAGTCGTACTCAGATGGGGATTTCCCTGTTGCTTAACAGGCAATTGAGATGGGACAAAGTAGTGGAAAAAATTATTTTATATTTTATTGTTTTTAGGAAATACCCAGCATTACCATGAGAATTCACAAGATTATCTAATTTAGACCTTTTCCATGCCTGAAGTTCATGGTTCACATTCAAGTTTTATGTAATCTTAAGTAAAAGGGAGGCATTGTTTCAACAGGTCTCTTTGGATTTTTTTTTTTCTTTTGTGCAGAATATTGCAGCCATAGAAACCAAACAGATCAGAGAAGATTTTCTCTGTTCTTAGGCTTTCTCCAGTTGTAGTTTTACTGTGCTTGTGAACTTCTGCCCTAGAGTACTTACATTCTGAAATGCTTCTTTTATCACCTTCCTCCTGCTTCATGTTACCTTTTATTGTCCAACCACCCTGAGCTCTGAAGCACCCTGTTTTGATTTTTTTTTCTCATTAGGCCTGTATATTTTCTATACATTCTCTTAGAGGAACTGCTGAGGAGGCATAGGAATAAACAGTTGAGGGTTTGAAGGGCTTGGTTCACAGGATCATGGGATGTCAGGGGTTGGAAGGGACCCTGAAGATCTTTGAGTCCAACCCCCATGCCAGAGTAGGACCATATGATTTAGCACAGGAGCAGCCAGGAGGGTCTTGAAAATCTCCAGAGGAGACTCCACAACCTCTCTGGGGAGCCTGTTCCACTGCTCTGTGACCCTTACATTAAAGAAGTTCCTCCTCATGGTCAGGTGGAACTTCCTGTGCTCCAGCTTATATCCATTCCCCCTTGTCCTATCACAGGGCAGGAGTGAGAAGAGGCTGTCCCTTTCTTCCTGACACTCAGCCCTCAGATATTTATTAACATTTATCAAATCCCCTCAGTCTTCCCTTCTCCAGACTAAAGAGCCCCAGGTGTCTCAGCCTTTCCTCATAAGACACGTGTTCCAGTCCCTTCAGCATCCTTGTAGCCTCCGTTGGACTCTCTCAAGTAGATCCTTATCCCTCGAGCTGGGGAGCCCAGAACTGGATGCAATATTCCAGTGCAGAGTAGAGGGGGAGCAGAACCTCCCTTAACCTGCTGGACACACTCCTCCTAATGCCCCCCAGGAGACCATTGGCCTTCCTGGCCACAAGGGCACATTGCTGTCCCATGGAGAACTTGTCCATTAGAAGTCCTAAGTCCTTCTCCACAAGGCTGCTCTCCAGCAGATGACCTTCCAATCTGTACTGGTGTCGTTTTTTATTCCTTCCCAGATGCAGGACTCTGCACTTAAGTAGAAGTTAAGTTCCTAGTAGAATAACTCAGAGATCACTTGCTTTTGTTATTTATCAAAATATTAGCCTGTCAATATTTTCATTTGGATAGTTAGCAAATGATGATTACTGACCAGGATCCATTTGCTGAGATTTTTGTCCTGTCCAGCCATTAAAATAGTTCACTGATTTGGCCTAAAGTGTCTGAAGGCATTTTTAAAACATGATGGGGTATGTGCTACTCTCTGGCATGAAAATTCTGGTCAGATTTAACACAAAATATAATTGTTCTCTCAAAATATTTGACTCCCCACATACCTTACCTGTGTAACTGGAGAAAACCAGCAAATGAACACACAGGGAAATTACACTGGACTGTCATTAATGGACATATATTGAAAACTGCTTCACCTAACTGCAGAGGATTTATTTGGTTTTATTTTGAAGGCTTGTTTGAATTGTTTGGTGTGCCTCAGTTATTGCCTGACAGAGGGGAAAACCTGTGTGTGCCTCTTCTTTTCTCTCCAGAGTATAACCCCTGACCCTTGTGGCACATCAAAAGAGGAGATGGAAGAACTGAAAGAAGAACTGGAAAAATGGAAGGCAAGTTCCATAAAACACACAGAATTGTGGAAATGAGCTGAAAGATATTTGGAAGACCTTTAGTCCATCTTTCTAAACCCAAATCAACTCTCCCCCACTTATAACACCTTTGTCTAACTTGTTCTCTGTTCTACATGCTTGTGTTGGTAACTACATTTTAAGTCTAAGAAAAATATTTTTCCAGAGTGTTACAAGTAAATAAATAAATATAAAGGGATTACTTAAGGTTTTGTTTATTCCTGTGAAAGAAAAACAACAAAAAAAGAAAATCTGATTTTTTTTCTTTTTACTATCCAGGAAAGAGTTGAAAAAGCTGAGAAAGCAAAAGCTGACCTTTTCCTGTGGAAATTAAATGCTGATGAAGAATATGATAAAGCAGAGGAGGAGCTGGAAAAACTAAAGGACCTTCAGAAGAAACAGCACAAGGACAGTATCATGGCCAGGGACACCCTTGAGGTATGGAGAAGGCTGTCAGTATCTGGGGAGGTGGAAGGAGGGGATGATTAGAGAAAAGAAGAGTGATAATTCCTTTTCAGGTTAAATGTTTGCAGACTGTATGACTAGAATATTCAACACAGTTTTTTAGGTGCAGATTAAGAACCAGTGCAGTAAAATAAGTCTTATGGTGATGCTGGAAGGCAAACCTGAGACCTATTTTGTATAGAAGATGAAGACTGACAAACCCAGGCTTTCAAGATTCTCCTCCAACAGATGAGTTTCGGTTTCGTGTGATGCAGATAAAATCAAATGGGTTGGTTTTGCTGCTCTGTCAACTCCCAGCTTCTTGATGTTACAGCACCCAAAGGATTAGGACTTCTTACCTGATGATGACTTGGGCAAGAGCCAGAACCCATTTGTTAGTTCTTTCTAGAAGAAAACTAGTTCTAGAACTTTTTGGTTCATTACCAGTGTGCCATGAGCAGTCACCGGTGCAGTGATAGGTTAAGTTTCCAGAGGCTGTTAAGGAAGTGGTTTCAGTGACATTTGGTTTGGTCTCTAAATCACTGATGAGAAATTAGGGCTTCAATATTACAAGCTATTAAAATATAATTGATAGGTTAAGTATATTCAAGTTGGCATGAGATTTTCCAGAAGCTGGGTTTGGTTCTCCAATTATAAATGTTGGGATTTTATACCCAGAAGAGGTCGTTAGCATCATCGGGGTTTTGCTTTACGTTATCTTCAGCTGATGGGAACCAGGCTAAATGTCTCCTGTGGTTAATGACTTTAAAGGAGCCATCTTCTAATTGTGTAGCAGATAGGACTTGGACTGAAATTGCTCCTTGGAGAGTGAATTTACCTTGTGGATAGTGAAAAATATGCAAAAACATAGCATGTGTGGCTGTTGTAGAATAATTACAAGTTGAAACAGTTTCTAACATCTACAGATTTCACTGAAATACGTTTTTTGTCTTCTGTGTGGTTAATTTGGCATTTAATACTTTTTGGGCTGTAGAAAGAACTCTGTGTACTAACCCAAGAAAATGATGAGCTGAAGAGAGAGATTGAGAAGCTCAAAGAAGACTTTGCAGAATGTACTTCGTTGCTTTCACAGGATGGTCAGGTAAAGTTTGAAATGTTCGACAGTTTCTCTTCCTGAAAGGCAGGTTTTTATTTTGTCAGTTCTAGGCCATTCAGCATTTGAACCTTTACTGCTTTCAATATAAAATACAGCTTGAAGTTTTATTTTCTTATTTTACCTGTCAAGATTGTGCAAAGCAGGCTAAAGACATGGAAACAAATACAAGTATGTGAGATACTGAAAACAGGAGAGAAATTAAGACAAGCAGAAAACTATTCACATAAAAATTTTCACATAAAAATTTTTTAAAAATACACATCTTATTAGCAATTTTCAAGTTATATGTTATATTTCTTGAGCAAGAGGATGGAAGAAAGAGAGTTAGTCCATTATATGGCAAATGCAGCATTTATTTTAGCCTATCTTGGCTTGATTATAGTCTCTCATGTTATTCCAATTCAGAAATAATTTGCAGCTAGATCAATATTAGTGATACTAATTAGATTTAAACTCAGGATCCAAAGTCTCTTTTGATGAAAGTGATGCAGATTCTGAGGTGTTTAGAATTTGGAACTTCTCTTGTGGAAATTTCAGCTTTTCAAAGCCAGTTTTCATTCCAAATTGGAACAAGACTATAAATATTTTGGGGAATTTACAATAAAATGAAAACTGTGATCATTCTTTTTGGCTGTTTGATTAGAGATTGAAACTCTACTCAAGTGTTCCCTTGTTTAATGTTAACAATATGGTGATATTAGCTTTAGCTTTCTAAGTTCTGTGTTTAGGAGATGTCAGTTAAGTCCAGCCTCTTAAATTTCTTACACAGTCATTGCACAGGCCAAAGCCTCTCTGGAAGAACAGGGACCTACACTCAAGATCTAAATTATCTGTAAGGAAAAATGTCTCCTTTCCGTTGGTACTGGAGGGACTGCAAGGAAAGTGGGCTCATAGATAAGACACTAGTTTTGAAGATAGGTGTCAGGAATGTTTTAATGACTGGTTAATTTATCTTGACACAAACAGTATTTTTTCTTCTGCACAAGGTTTTGTTTTGAAATGCTTACATAAAGGGGAAAAAAAGAGTTATCTGAAACTCCCTCAGGTCTATCTTACCTAACCTAGTAATAAAGTACTATGGTATTTTTCTTCTGTTTTACTAAGATTACAACATACAAGGCTGTTTATTAGCAGACTTCACATTGCTGTAGAGCACTGATGCAATTAGGCAAAAATAAATGACAATACAAGTGACTTGGATTTTGCAAATTTTAGATAGCAAAGGTTTTCTACTTCTGCAGATAGAAATCCTGGTGGATTTCCATTGAATTTTTACTGTGTAAGGTCAAATTTAAGTTAAAAGCTAACCAAAGGGGAAAAAAAGCCCACCTCATTGACAAAAATCCCAGGAACAGACGAGTACAACTATTTAGTTAGAAGAGTTTAGTTAGTTTAGTTACACCTGTCTTACCAGCCATGACTTCAACCTGATTGACTGGTAAACTTAGAAAAAATAAAATATATGCAGCACTTCAAGGAAAGACAACTATTCATTTTTCCTGTTCTGTGATAAATTACAATTATTTTTTTTTCCTATCTTCATTCTAAAACATTAGATTAAAAGAAAGGTAGCAGAAATGCGGATGAAGTTCACTCACATGGAAGGCATGAAGGATGACTGTCCAGATATGAACACTCACTGTGTTTTTGGTGTAGCTACAACAATCCCATTCAGACTGAATCAAAACCAGGCACTCCTTACTTTTGAAGATGAAGAAGGTATGATGCATATTTCAAGTATAAAATGAATGTCTCTGATGTAGTTCATTGCCAAAGGGGAAAAGATTTACATAAACATTTTGGAATTAAAAATAAATAAATTAACAACAGCCAAAGACAGAATACACAGAGAGCCTTTCACTGTTACGATACCGATCAGTAGAAAAAAAATCCTTGCAAGCTCTCAGAGTGTTTTTGTTGGATTCCCAGATTTCTGCTCTTAGCTAAACACAAACAATACTTGGTGGTTGAAATGGGGAATATGTTCCTGCCTCACTGAGTATGGTCAGGAATGACTCAAAATGTTTTGACAGCAGAATTGCATTATTTCTTCACTCCGGGCAGTACCTTATTCTGACAGCACTTAGGGTGGTTAAGAGTACACGTCAGATGATGGGTAGATCTCAGATGATGGAGGGATGGTGCATTCTGTTACTTGCCTGCTCTAAAGCTGGTGTATTTTACCTATTGCCAATAACCAGTGAAATTTTACAGAAATAAACATGCCTGAAGACATGGATAGTGGGATCTGGTTGCCTGACTGTTTATTTCTCCTTTATTGATGCAACAGGGGATTTCGCTTAAGAGATGGGAGAATCATTTGGGGTTTATAATGATTAAACAAGGGTTTTTTTTGTATCTGAAAACTTGTAATTTTCCTTAGTTGCCCAGAGACTGATAAAAATGGGTAAGCATGCCGTGAACCTGGACAACAAAATAGCAGATGTGAGAGTGAAGCCTTTTACACTTGAAATGGGATTCAAATTTGAGGTAATCAACTGAAATATGAAGCTATAAAGATACAAACATGCAATACTTAAAATTCTTTAGGTTCGGGTTGTTGGGTGTTTTCAGTCACCAACTGCACAAAAATTACTTTTTTTCAGCTCCACGTCACTATTTCTGGAAAGAAGATCAACGTTTCAGAAGTACCTGAACTATCCATTCCTGATGAATGGATGAGAGACAAATTAGAGCTGAATTTCTACAAATCTGAACAAGGAGGAGGGGGAGAAGTAGAAAATGTGAACTATGACAAGCAGTCGAGAACAGCTGTTATTACATTCCTCAAACCTGGAGGTACAGGGTGTGATGTTTCGTTAGGTCCATGTACAGGCCATATAGAATCATGGAATCATTCAGGTTGGACAAAACCCTTGGGATCATCGAGTCCAACCATTAACTCTGCTCTACACAGTTCACCCCTAAACCATGTCCCTCAACACCACGTCTAAGTGACCCTTAAACACACCCAGGGATGGTGCTTCAACCCCCTCCCTGGGCAGCCTGTTCCAGTGGCTGCTCTTGCTGGGAAACTTTTTCCCTACTGTCCAATCTAAACCTCCCCTGTGCAGCCTGAATCCATCCCCTCCTCTTCTGTCGCTGGTTACCTGTGAGAAGAGACCAGCACTGACCTCTCTACAGTGTCCTTTCAGGGCGTTGTAGAGAGCAATGAGGTCTCCCCTCAGCCTCCTCTTCCTCCAACTAAACAGTCCCAGCTCCTTCATAAGATTTATTCTCCAAGCCTTTCACCAGCTTTGTTGCCTCCTCTGTTCTGTTCCATATGACATCCTGGGTTAATTTCACCACCAAATTCTGTAGCAAATTCTTCCCACAGAAAGGTCAGTAGATGAGGAAAACATGTGGGTTCACCCACACATCTGTAAATAAAGCAGTATTTCATAATCTCTCATCATTTCATCTGATCAAATGTGGCCTGATACACACTTTGTGAGCTTTTATTTCTTTCTTAACCTTCTCAAAAGTTAAGAATCATTTCATTGCATTGCTGGATGCTTCTATTTCAAAAAGAGGAAAATGCAGTCGATTTTAGCTCGTTTCTTGACAATGAAATTGGACAGTCATTCAGATTGCCCAACGGTAGGAAATTCTGTGAAGATCAGCAGAGCCACATCCATTTAGAGCAGCTGCTTTAGATTTATTTCAGAAGCTTTTGAGGGTATTTAATGATTTGGCTTTTTTTTTTTTTTTGGAAATGCTACATAAACATTTTGCAAAATACTTATGAAGAATCTACAAGTGCACTATTTTATATTCATTTCTAAATTTATATGAGAAAGATTAAGACTGTTCTTTGAAATGCTTACAAAAAAGGCATATTATAGTACTCTTACTCCTTCTTCTCTCATTCTCCATTACAGCAACTCAGGGTTTCGTGAGATGTGGTAAATATCCATTCTTTGTAAGTGGAAGGTGCTACAGGCTTTCTGTGTCCCCACACACCAACATACACCTGGAAAAGCTTCGGGTAAGAGAATCTAGTCCTTTGGCTAACCCTGAAGTAGAACAGATAATGTGGGAAATAGAAGATAATGGGCAGAATTGGCCACTCTGAGGACTGCAGGAGCTTTTGCCTCATGTACTTTTGGGAAAACTTAATAGCAAGTGTGAGTCTGTGATCTGCTGCTCTGCTAATAATCTTATGTTTTGCAATGTGAAAGCTGTAATTTATTTTAAGAAGGTATACAAGTCTTTCTTTGATCAAATTGTATCATTACTTACCATAATGTCTGTGCCAGGCAGGAAGCATATACTGAATTGCTGGTGAAGTAGGTCAGTAGCAGACATGTTTTTGGAGTCACAAAGCACTGTCATGTTCATCCCTAGTGAGGAGCCTTGAGATAGTCTCAGCAGAGACCTTTGCTTTGTGAAAGATCTGCTCCTGTTTTTCATTCATTCATTCATTCATTCATCCATCCATCCATCCATCCATCCATCCATCCATCCATCCATCCACCCACCCAGATAGTGACACTCGTCTGCTTGCTCATCATATTCTCACAGCAATTGTCTTTGACTTTTTATGAATAGGATGTAATTGAGCTTGTATTGTGTATATAATCAGGCCTTTGTAATTAAAGCATTGATTAGAGCGTGTGTGTGTAGGAGGCAGATACAACAGCATCCTTTGTGGGTGTCTGTCGTGGATTGGCAGGGGTTTCAATGGGGTGATGCTGTCTGGAGTCAGTGGAGATCCCCAAATCCCCTGCGTGTGTGCACTGAGGAGACAGCTAAATAGACTTAGTTGCATTGTCTGTGAAACCTCAAGTTTATAACAGTCATAGAATTGTTCTGGTTGGAAGAGACCTTTGGTTTTTTATGCCTACTCTTCACATCTCAGTGTGGTTGCAAGGGGCTTGTGGTGTAAAACCAAGTAAATCTCTGTTGTTTTCATACAGTCACAGAATCATAGAATTGTTTTGTTTGGAAGAGCCCTTTCAGATCATAGAGTCCAACCGTTCCCCCAGCACTGCCAGGGCACCACTGACCACTGTCCCTCAGCACCACAGCTCCACGGGGGGCTTGGAAACCCCTCCAGGGATCACGGGGACTCCACCCCTGCCCTGGGCAGCCTGGCACAGCCCTGGACAACCCTGCAGGGCTTGAAGAAATTGTTGCTCAACTCCAACCCAAACCTGCCTTGGGGCAACTTGAGGCCAGTTCCTCTTGTCCTGTCACTTGTTCCTTGGGAGCAGAGCCTGACCCCCCCTGGCTTCAGCTTCCTGTCAGGAGCTGTCAGAGCCAGAAGGTCTCCCCTGAGCCTCCTTTGCTCCAGACTCCACAAGCCCAGGTCCCTCAGCTGCTCCTCACCACACTCCTGCTCCAGCCCCTTCCCCAGCTCCGTTGACCTTCTCTGGCCACGCTCCAGCCCCTCAATGTCCTGCTGGGAGTAAGGGGCCCAAAACTGACCCCAGGATTCAAGGTGTGGCCTCTCCAGTGCCCAGTCCAGAGGACAATCCCTGCCCTAGTCCTGCTGGCCACACCAGTGCTGATCCAAGCCAGGATGCTGGTGGCCTTCTTGGCCACCTGAGCACACCCTGGCTCATCATCAGCCAGCTGTAGAATTCAGAACTCCTGCTGTTTTCAGTG
Organism: Megaceryle torquata; assembly: GCA_024611175.1. Classification (NCBI taxonomy): domain Eukaryota; kingdom Metazoa; phylum Chordata; class Aves; order Coraciiformes; family Cerylidae; genus Megaceryle; species Megaceryle torquata. Next base: position 11,171 of record JANIJG010015971.1, read on the forward strand.
ACAGAAATACACCACACTGTCCAGATCTTAAAAAGTAAACAAAGATTCAAACTATCTGATCCAAGCCATATAATGTGTTTATTTCCAGTATGTACCAGTTCCTTTAAATGTACCTGCAAAAGCTGATCTGTAATAATACAAGTTTGTTTCTCTTTCCTCAACAGCTGTACTGTGGGATTTCTAAGAAGACCATTCTGTTGAAAGGAATTCAGGGATTGGGTGATGATGATGAAAGTGTCCAGGACATGATTGAAATTAATTTTCAAAAGCCCAGTAACAACGGTGGGGAAATAGAGCACATCAAATACGTATCAAAAGGAGCAACATGGGTTTGTTTTGAGGAGGACAAATAGAATGCCATGCAGGATATTGTAGGTTGAACTTCTGAAGTTCTGAGTTTTTGCTTCATTGGAGGCAGAGGGAGTTATGAAGACATAGGGCTTCCAAGTGCTACAATTTACACCAGAAGAAAAGAACAACAACTTGTCTTTCTGATTTGTGTAACAGCACAGACTTTGCATGGAACTTCAGTCCTGCGATGCTTGCCGTGTGCTGCCATAACTCAGATCCCTGAAATCGATTCTCCTGTTGCTTCATAAATTCTTAAATTACTGATTAAAGAGAATAAGGGAAAGGTGAGTGCAAAACCACCACAGATTTACTCAAGAAACCAGGCCTTATAAGAAATGTTGTAACAGAAATACTGCTTTTAGCTGTCCAAACTTCAGGATCTGATGCAAATTCTGCTGAGCTTGCAATAAATTCATAGCCTGGCTTATTGTTTGGCTTTACTATTTATTTCTACAATTACATTTTTCCTCATGGTTCATGAATGTGCTTATCTGAAAAATACTACAGCTAAGGATTGAGATGATTTGTTACACAAATTATGATTTTTTTTTTTTTTTTAAATCTAAATTGAGAAGATTTTTTCATCTAAACCAGATTGCTTTGTCCCAGTGCTGGGGAAACAGTCTGATGGTGAATGCTGGGCCTGAGGTACCTGTTTGTGTACAGGCTGCAGGCTCTGGGAGGGTCCACAGAGAGGGATCAACTGGAAAAAGTTGTATCAAATTAGGGCAAATTAATTTTTCAGCATATAAAGTCCCCTTTTTATTTCCAGTTCTTCCTTCCTGTTCTCCTTTTAAAAGATCTTTGAAATAAAATGGAAATGCAAAGTCAGGAATGTGTTTCCTTTTTTGCTGTTACCATTTTTGTTACCCTTGGAGGCTGAAATGGTTTGGCAACAATTAACCTCAAAGCAGCACAGGTCTAACGTGGCAAACAACTTATTTTCATAGTATTTGACATCTGGCTATGCAGAAAAAGGACAATGCACCACACCAGTGCAAGAAAAGCACTACAAATATACCTCAGGTATTATTATTCTAGAGGAGCTGTTGGTAGGCAGGAGATAAAGGTGAATGTGGGACATGAAAAAGCTGATAGCACCACTGTCGAGTTTGAATTCACTGCTGGGTGTGATACGTGTGACTGCAGCACCTCTTACTGTTTGGAGCATGCAAAGGCATGGATTGATTTCCTGGCAATTAAGAAAGAATAATTAAAAAAAAAAAAAATTAGTACTGGAGGATTTATGGAAATTGTGTACTTTTGCATGTAACAGTCTTAAAATGTTGATGAGATCAGATGCCTTAAGAAGAAAGGGTGGGGGGGAACCTGATGAAGGTGAAAAATGTCATTAATTTTAACCATACCTCACTGATAAAAAGTAAATCCTTCAAAATAGAAAACGGCAAAAGTTTAACATTCTTCTAAGGTATCGCAGCGTGTGGGAGAAGTGAGAAGCTCCAGGTTTCAGGGATGTAAAATAAGATTTTCAGGAACATTTTAAGACAATCAGCATCGGTAAATGTTCTCTCTGATGAACTGATCATACTGTTCACATTTTAAAGCAATAGTGGTGCCACATAAAGGCTGGAAAACGGTTTTAATGATGAAAAACGAGAATACAGAATGTAGGTGATGTTTCTATGGCAATATCCTTTCTTCCTACCTAACTGGAACAGAGTTACCTGCGGATGGAAGTTTGAAGAAGAGACAGGGCTAGGGTGCCTTGTGAGGCAGCGTCGCTGGATCCCGGGGGTTCGCTGGATCCCGGGGGGTTGTTGGATCCCGGGGGGTTGTTGGATCCCGGGGGTTCGCTGGATCCCGGGGGTTCGCTGGATCCCGGGGTTCCTGCCACTGGTTGTGAAAATCAGGGTACTGCTTCCTCCCGGGCCCGCGGGAGGCGGAGCGGAGGAGGGTCCGGTCCCGTCCCGTCCTGTCCCCCCCCGGCCGCCCCTCCGCGGGATTCGCCGTTTCTCTTTCGGTTTCTCCGCCGGGCCGGAGCAGGCCGAGCTCTCCCGCTCCTCACCGGGCGGTGCTCCAGAGGCAACTGCCCTCCGGCCCGCTGCCCCGGACGCTAATGAAGCCCCACCTTGACGGAGCGACAGCCATGGCAAGCGCCGGCGGGGGCGAACGGGCAGGGCCGTGAGAGCAGCGTCGCCGCCCCGTGTGGGGATAGGGGGTGGGAGGCAGCGGCCCGCCGGGAGGAAGGGCCAGGGACCTCCGGGAGGTTTCGGCGGAGGGCGGGAGCTCTGCTGTAGGCCAGGGTGCAGCCGGGGGCTGCCTGCGGGCCCGCGCCCGCTTCCGGGCTCCCCTCACGGCGGCGCTTCTGGGCCCCCCGGCCGGGGCGGGAAGAGAGGCCTCTGCTCGCGCCGCCTGGAAAAACCGCAGAGGGTTAAAAATAACGGCGGCGTGAGAGTAACGCGGAAACCTGGTCCTGTCCTGCCGCTCTGCTCTGGTACCAGAGCCCCCCCTGCAGTGCTGGGGCAGCTCTGGAGTCCCTAGCACAGCAGAGACAGGGACCTGGTGGAGCAGGGCCAGAGGAGCCCCAGCAATGCTGGGAGGGCTGGAACCCCTCTG
>JANIJG010015977.1:9752-22586 GCA_024611175.1 Megaceryle torquata
CCGTTGGAGCACAGAAGGAAAGAGGATTTCAAGACCTAGCAAAAGCATACAGGTTTTTAAGGTTCAGGTCTGAAGAGGTGGCTGGTCCTCACTTACTTGGGGCATTACTTGGGGCATTTTAACTGCAGTTTGAATTTCAGCTGGTATTGCCCAGAGAGGTGTAGAGCATCTGTCTGTGGCCACTGATGGCTCAGGTTACAAATAGGTATGTACTGTAGCAACTGAAATGTGCTGGAGATGGGCTTGCTCTCCATGTGGAATAATTTGCAGCTTCTTTAGAGTGTAAGATTAGTTCCTCTTCTCAATTTACAGTTGCTTATTCAGGTATTCTGATGTCTTCACTCCAAAGCATGGGTTCAGTGCCTCTGAAAGCATCTGGAAATGAAGGACCTGGGCAAATTCTCTCCAGTGTTAAATTACCTTGGCAGAGGTGGAGGGGAGTCTGTCACTCATTCTAAAATGCTTTTCCATAGTTTTACCACAAAAAGTAGTTGCTAGACTGGCTTCAAACATGTTTGTGGTATAAAGTGATGATGACTAAGGAAGATCTAGCAGCTAATCTTTTATAAGGTGGTGCTCCAGTATCTTAAAAGATACTTGCTCCAGTATCTTAAAAGATATCTTAAAAGATACTTGAGAGCTCCAACTTAATTGCTAATGCCTCTAATGATACTATGCTATACTGTTGTTTTATAGTTTTGTTGGAAGCTATTATGAAGAATGGAAGTACTGCTGGGGGAGGCGCTTACTGCCGAAAACCAGCCAGTAGCAATGATCAAAATAAGCCCAATAGCACGAAGGAGAGCAATGCATCTGCTGCAGGTGAAAGTGGAAAAGGCTACACCAAAGACCAAATGGAAGGAGTATTCAGGTATGGCCTTGCTTAAATACATCACTACTTTTCATTCTGTGTGTTACGTACTTATGCTTTTGGCTCCAGCATCTAAAGAAGCAATAAGAAAGATATTCAGGGTTAGCAGAGTGGAGTTACTTGTACTGAACTGTGACTAAAAAGGAAGAGTTTTGCTGTGTTTAAACACAGTATGAGATGCTGTCACTTTCTGCAAGAAAGATGATACTTTCAAGTATCAAGGTCACTTCACATCAAGATAATACTCCAAATAGTGATTAAGTAGATCTCATGGTAACTGGAAGAAGTGATGAAAGATCTATAGTACAACTTGCAGGACAGGCTTTCTATTCTCAAATATTTCTATACTCAAGATGCATGCTCACTCCCAAAGTTTCTTTTCAAGCTAATCTTGCTGTACAGTTTGGGCTTAGATCAGTGTTGAAACTATTTTGTTCTGGAAGTACAGATGTCTGTGAAGCACTGAAGCACGTAGTCTGAGTTGCATTAAACTCTGTCTGGCCTTTGTGCAGCATGGTAGCATTAAGATGGAGAGACATTAGGAAAGTAGGATGTGTGAAAAGAAACAAAGATCATTAAAAATGTCTTTTTGAGGTGAGCAATTCTTAAGTCATTTTATCATTACACACTTCTTGGCTGTAGGAGGGAGTAAAATACTGTTTGGTATGTGCCCTGATTTCTGCTAAAGAAGCAGGGGTTACAGCCACTCTGAAATTGCACACCTCAGAACCCTCCTGCATTTTCAAATGAGCCTAGCCTAAGGATTTTCAAGGGAGCTCAGGGAAGGGAAATCAAGAGGTCCCCGTCTCCTGTTTGTGTAGATTGGATGAACTGTTGTGAAAACCAGAAATTATTGTGTGATTTTCATTTTTTATTATTATCTTTGTGTGCATGAAATATAAGTTGTCACTGATGTTATCTTGGGATCCTGTCCTGACGTTGAATAATCTGTTCACCTGTGTAAGCAGTGATGAAAAAGTAGCTTTTCTGTGTTGATACAGCAGCTCTGCATTTGGGTGGACAGCAGCATCTCTGGCGTGGTTATCCTCTTGGTGTTGCTATTTTGTAGAGCTTTTCATTTACCATCATTTCTGCTTAATTAATGTTATTGCCCTTCACGATACATCCAAAGTGAAACCTAAATAAGCACGTACATTTTTGACCGCCTTGAAATATAAATATTAGCTGTTAAAATGAATTAAAACCTATGTCTGTGTGCAAGACAAAATATCCAGAAAGCAGTAAATGAGGTTTAGATCAAATGAAGACATTCTCAAGAAGCTGCTTCAAGGAAGGTTGTATTACCTACTGCCAGTATTCACTCACCCGTGACATGCCATTCTGAGCTGCAGTCTGCTTTGACATCGGGCTCCCTACAAGGTCTTGTTTGTTTGTTCGTTTGTTTTACCAGAAAATGTGTTGCCTGCTTTGACCTGAGTAAAATGATGTTGTAGAGCCAACTCTCCTCTTTGGTATGCTTTCCTAGTATTAAATATTGCTTCCCCGAAGGGATTCACTAAATACCAGATAAAATGGATCCAGTTTGATGAGATCAGAAACAGAGTAAGGGGTATTTGCAGAATTTGCACATTGAGGATAATCTTGATGCAACATTGCTTTTTAGTACCTATTTCAATAATCTGTACTGTCAATATTAAATTTGTTTTAAAACCTACCCAGGTCTTTGCAAATTAGCACTAGTAGTAATTTGCAGAACATCCCATGTTTCTTTGTATTTTGCATAACACTCAAAAAATCATCTGTTAAAATAATACCTTGAGTTTAGCTTGAGTAGTGCTACCGCCCTTTAGTACTGCAGTTGAGAAACCTTTGGAAAGAGATTGAATTTTTGGTTTAGATGTGCAGTGATTAACAGAGCAAGTCTCCAGTTCTTGTTGGAAGTTTTCAAAAGTTTTTTACATTGTCAGTTAGTGACATCAACATTCTCCTTAGAAAAAAGGTGCTTGAGAATTAAAACACGCGTGCACCTTTCCACGGAGAACAGGATTCAATACAATCAGTGGACTAAAACAATGGAAAAATATAACACATTCAGTGATGATAGCTGAGGGAAAGTTCATGTTTAAACCACAGTGAGAATGAGCTTTCTAGTTGGAAACATGACAGGCTGCAGATGTTACTGGTTTGGTCAGGCCACAGACTTTTCCAATTAAATGAAACACTCCCCACTGGGGAGGGTATTCTGCAGAGAGTAGAGCTTGTCACCACCATATGCTTCTGCTGTACCACAGTGGGATGGCTTTCAGACCTTTGAATTGGTTAAATAAATGCTGTGTGAAAAGAGATGGGTTTAAATAGTATTTCATCCCTGATTTTTTTTTTTCTTCCTGTAAGGAAATAAACTCCTAGATAGCAAGGTAACAAAATTTCAATCTTAAATAATTTCTATATCTTCCCGTGACTTTGATTCTGTCAAACTGAGTTGTTTTATATGCTTATGATTGGAAAGGTGGTCATTATCCTCCAGTAGTCTTCCCTTGAGGATTTTTTGGTTCTGTATTTGTAATTGAATACAGGCTGAGGGAAAGCATTCCTGATTCAATGACACATGCCATTTCCAGTGCAGTTTTTTTACAAACTCTAGTGAGCAGTTGAACGGGGTGACTGACTCTGAGCTGACTCATCACTCATTAGTGTTCCTGAAGTTGTCCATCTGCCTTGAATTTGCTTATGACAGTAGATTTAAGAAGCATAGTGAAGACAAGCTTGGGGCAGCATAACTAATTTAACTGCATTAATTTTCATCAGGGTTACTCTAGTAATGGGAGTAGGTATGAGTACAAACAAGCACCTCGGTGTTGTTTTTGTTTTTCCCCACGTCCACAGGGGACACCGATCACCAGCGAGCTATCATAACACTTCTGTAGAGCATTACAAGAGCTTGCAAACAAGTTGCTCGACAGGGAGAAGCCTAAGATGCAGGATCTTTCCATCAGTTGCATAAGGATGGGGTGATGCTCTGCTCTTTGTGAGGAGGATGCTCACTATTTCAGTGTGACAGTTTGAAGCCTGAGCTATTCGAAAGCACTTTCTTACTTTTGAATTGAGATGCTTTGAAAATAACAGCTGTACCACATGCATCTTTTTCTTAATGATGCTTATATTGACACTGAGGGCTGGATCAAGTTGCCTTAATGCTTTAGGTGACCTGCATATCAGAGATATTGACAGACTAGCAGAAATATGTTAGGATCCACAGTAGCCATGCCTTTTTAGAGCAAGTGCCCTAGAAGTCTCTAGGCAAGTGAAAGCTGAGTAATGTTATCTTAAGACAAATGTATGAGAATCGTCTGCATGACAAAAAGGGGAGAATTTTTTGGTTTCTGTGGTCTTTGCTTTAAAGCAATTCCTTCACTGTTCAGTGTAGATTATTAGCTTTTTTTTTTTTTCCTGAGACAAGGAAATGGAACATTTGTCTAAGAAAAAAAAGTTCAAATTTTCTTCAAGTTCATTCAAACCAACTGAAAAATAAGTGCTGATCAGTATTACAGCTATCAAAGAGTTCTTTTACTTTCAAACAAACTCTGCACATTGTATCTACCTACTCACGCCAAGTGTGCAGACCCTTTGGAAAGGTTTTATGGGCTAGTGTGAAATTTTAAAAATAAGCCACCACCAAAGAAAATAAAAACAAAACCAACAAAACAAAGAAAAAAAAAAAAACCAAAACCACAACCAACAAACAGAAAATATCATTTGCCTGCTGTGTATTAATCTTACCTATTTCTTTTTATGCTGTGTATGATCTGGTGTCTACTACATGGTTTAAAAAAAAATCATTTTGGAGTTATAGATAAATCCTACACTTTATACACAGTCCCTTCAAATGATCTTAAAATTCATAGTGTGTGTCTCTTCTTTTAGTAAGTCACGGCATATATTCCCTATTATCTTTTTGACATCTAAAGAGAACTGCCATGATTAACAATAGTCTGAAGTTGGATTGCAGTCTTCTGAAAGCCATGGTGGAATACTGCTTTTCCTGCCCTGCCAGCACCTGCTCCTCAGAAGAGAGCACAAAAATTAAATTTTATATTTGGATCTTTGAGTTAGAACCAAAAAAAATACCAACAGAGGTATGAATTCTGTAGGAAACTTGCAAGGCAGGATTAAATGTCATGCAGTAGCAGTTGAAAATACTCAGCAATTTGATTTGAATTCACAGAGTAAAGAAAAAAATTACCTCTGCGTGTTTCACGGATCAAACTGGAAGGAATGTAAATTGTACGACTGACTTTTTCCAGGCCTTCTGAGACTTCTGCAAATTCAGCAAAAAGAGATAAATCACTACTTTTTTAACTTGGGGTCAAGAAGATAATTAACTGAAAGTGATATAATGAGCGATCAACATGTGCTAAAATGGAAGAAGGAAAAAAAAAACCACAACAAAGCAAAGAAATCAGGGCATGCATTTAATTAGGCTGCTAGAACTACTGTGAATTGTTGAAATATCCCGTTAAATGGTTGAGAAAGTCAAGGTGGAAGCCACAGAGACTGTCATGAAAAAGTGGCACAAAAGATACAGTGAAATTTGTCTGAAAGCTCCTGCCTTTAATCTACACTTTTTATAGCTAGAATAAACTGTGGAGAAAAGTGTGCTGATATAAACCTGGTAATCCACACAGGAGGAGCAAACTGACCAGGTGCATCCAAGAGCACGGTACTTACACAAACACCCTGACGTGGTGTTGAATCCATCACATCTGAAACTTCTGGTGCCTTTATTTCAGAAGGTTGGGGTATGCTGGTACCAGCCTGAATTCCTTGACAATGCTGTGACCCCCTTTTCCCAAGCTAGAGTGCTTTTTTCAGACCACACTTATGTCATCCAAACCATGACTGGCACATTCCCAGTTCAGCTGCAAGATGCCATTTGCATCAGACCCTTGGCATTGTTGGAAACTTGTCCAATGTAGAAATTGGTCTACATTTCACTGGCTTTTTTTCCCTGCTCAACTCTGGGAGTAGATGTCAGTGTAGCTTCCTCTTCCCCAGTTCTTTGTTGCTAACACTCACATTGCTGCTCACTGGGCTGCTCGGTTCAGATTATCATTGGGAGAAATAATTGTGGCTCCTGTTGCAAGCTTTTGGAGCTGTCTTTTGTACTATCCCTGTGCGTGTAGACAGAGGCTTTGGAAAGCCCTTTGCAACACTTGGTCATGGTTGAAACTTCATGATTATGGATCACTGCAGGTATTTGATACAGAAATACAAGCATCTCTGATAGGTTTTGTTAACCTGATAAAAGCTGTTGATGCTGACCTAATCTGAATTGTAGATTTGAAAAGTGAAACAAGAAGCACAGCAGGAGGATCACATAATTTTGTTGTGAAAGGAGAACCAGTGGTGGTAGCCCCGGAATTTCTGCAGGTGAGAGCAGATACTTTATGACCTGAAGGGCTTCCTCTGCTTTTCAGCTGTCAGAGCATGGAGAGGAGCCCAGCATCAGGCAGAATTGGCTGTTGCTGCAGTTTGAAGCTGGTTGACCAGTTCTACTGCAGGTGACTTGTCAACTGCAAGCTGGGATGGTGGAGCTTTGCAAGTCATGACAAGTTACCCGTGTCAGCAGATTGTGGATGAATACAGGCCATCACTTGCCCTCATGCTGTTTGAGAAGTCTATGCTCTAAAAGTCAGATACTATTTCAGCAACATCCAGCAGTGTGCCCTCCTAAAGCAACCGACCGATCCGTTACCCAGGAGGACAGTGCCAAGGTGCTAGCAGGAGACCGACAATTTATCAAGGAGAGAAAGCAGCTAAACAACAGAAATAATTTAATAGTAATTCAGATATGGAAGAGTGATCCAGCTAGGAATGAAAACCACACAGAAAAGCAATTCAACAAACAGAAACTGTGAAAGCACCCAACTTCAAATAAGCCAGAAATAATCAACCAAAACCCCTCATTCAGTCCAAAAGGGGCATTCCATAGGCAAGAGATATGTAAATTGCACTTCAAAAAAGAAACATCCGTGTGGAGTTTACCTATGCAAGAAAATTAGCATTAGGTGCTACAGTGCTTTAAGTGCAGCAAGACCAGACAAACAACAATTTGAAACGGAGCTTTCAGAAGGTTAGTTGCTCATGCTGAGAGTGCTGCAGGACAGGGGGTTCATGTGCTCTTAAAAGCTGTAACATCAGTCAGTCTTTTCCAAAGGCTTTGATGGTTTTACTGTTTAATTTTTCCCAGCCTCTGCTGGCCAATGTTGTGTGGCTTGCCATAGGAGACAAGTGGAAGGGGGATGGTGGTTCCTGTCCATCCGCCCTCCCGTGACAAATCTCCACTGAACTGTGCTCCAGGGGAGGAATTCTGGCAGTGAGGATTGTCCCAGACGTCAGCGTATCAGAGACGAAGGGTGAGGAATATGTCCAAAAAGGCTGACTTCTGCTGAGGGACAATGATCAGGTTAAGCCATGGCTTCCAACAGCTCCCAGCAGCTGGAGAGAGCATCAGGACGGTGTCAGTTTGGGGGAAGAGGACGAGTCCTGGAGAATCTCTGTGCAAAGTCCACGATCCCCATCTCTTTAAGGTGGAGGAGGGTAGTGGTGTGTCAGGCCCTGGTGAGGCTGTGTGCTCCAACAGTGTTAGAGAAGCCTGGTGACTGCCCAGCACGTCTATGAGCTGAGACTTTGGTGCGTTGTCCTGGTATTTCCATACAGTTTATCCTGCTATAAACTGACTTACCAGGTTGAATTTGTGGTGCATTAAAATTTTGCCTCTCCAGAGCACACCACAAACACCGATGGTTTTGTTTAGTTGGAAAGCACCTTCTGATCATCTTTGCTTGTCCCATCATCCCCAGTGCAAAGCTGCTGCAGTACAAGTTTTGGTGCAAAACTCATGTGGACTGTGCTGAGAAGGGGAAAACCGAGCTGTTGCCCTGTAGTGATTGCCCTGAGTTGTGCTTGGTAAGGCACCTCCTTGGCAGAAGTCACCAATTCCCTCCCTGCAAGAGACTTTGCATTAACCAGATGCTAGCAACTTACAGTCCAGATGCTTTTTGCCTTGAAGTGTCAAAGCAATGGTATTAAACTGTTGTCTAATGGGAGAGTGTAGCCAGGGCTTCATTGCACAAGGTCATTGCTGAGAATTCCAGGCTTAGGTATATGGGGTTTGGCCCCTGTATTTTAGCTTGAAAAATTGATCTGCCTATTTGAAAGTCCTGCCAAACTCTGCAGAGCTGCCACGTGTCTGTGCATATTCCAGATGGTTCCCCATGAAGGCACATCTAGCAGTGCTTCTCAGGATATCCAGCAGAGTACTTGCAGCTCACGTTTGCTGCTGAGCTTTATAAGAGCCAGCACTGACTTGGCTGACATCTGAAGATGACATCGGGCTAACCGGTGAGCAGAGGCATTGATCCTGTGCTGTAGAAAGGGGGGCAGTGTAAATGATCTGGAGGACCTGTTGCAGGCAGTGCGGCTGTGGAGCGTGCCCATCCTGACAAGAACACGCAAAGGAGAATAAAAGTCAGGGGTGGCTGTCACCAATTCACCAAAGGCTTCTTGGTTTGAGATTGAGCCATTAGCGTGGGGTAGCCCATGAGAGTACAAGGGTGATTTGATGTAAGATGTACTTGAAATACTAAATCATAGCTTCACACCAAACCAGGAACATTGGAATAGAGATGCTTGTGCATTTGTAGATTTTTTGTTTTGTTTTGTTTAACAAAGCAGTCACCATAGCAAAGGCTCCCTAGGAGAAAATAAGAATGTGCTGTACCTTGCATGAACACTTTTTTTGATAAGTAACAGCAGCTCATTTGCAGACCAGGTTCAGGGTGGCTGTTGCATGGAGGGTGACTGCATTCGTTCATCCCTTTGGAGGGCCAGTGCTGTATGATCCACAAGGCAGGTTTCTCCCTGCCCTTTCTCATCAGGTAGTAGCTCTGGTTTGCACAAGCTCTAAGCAGATCATGGTGTCAGAATCTGGTGGGTCACATGCTGACCTGAATGTCTTCTGACTGATACCCACCACTCCCATAAGGGTTGCCCGTTCTGGGACTGTGAGGAAACTCTAAGGGGAGGTTTTGGGCACTGGAAGAACAGATTGGCATTTCTTGGCTTGTTCCTTCCCCCCTCACCCCATTTTTCTCCTCTCTGCATCCTAGAGTTGTTAAATAAATGCACAGTAGGTCTGCAAAGAAGTAATTTTTTTTTTCCCCCTTCTTTTTCTCATGTTTGTTACTTCCATGAGAAATAACCATATGCTATGGGGGGAAATGTTGTTGAAGATGCATAGTGCTTAAAAACACTTGAACAAATGTTTAACACTACAGTTTTAATGTGAGTAAACCAACAAATTTGCCCAACGTTGATTACTCACTACATAATTTTATATCAACCAAAGTTCTGAAGAGTCTGGTTCACAAACAGATAATTCAGATACTCAATTATTGAGGAGAAGAACTTAAATTTGATGCTGAGAGAGAAATTTCTTGAAATAAAAGCTTCATTTGACAGTGTTACTCTTCTAAATAGAGCTATCTGTCCTTGATACAGTTCATAAGTAACCCAAGTCTCGAGGCTAAAGATGATGGGATCTGTACGCTACCAAAACTTTCTCTTCTTGTACAAATGAACAAAGGTTTGCAGAGAGTATAATTTAATATATTCTCTTTCCATTCTTTCTTGATGATGGATTCACTGTGTTCATTTAAGGGAGCTTTATTAGCTTCCTAACTGGAGCTTATTAAACGTTACTTCAATATAATGAGCTATATTTATTTGGCAGGATATTTGTGTTGGCAGCTGCCTGCATACCTTCAGTGCAGTGCTCTCGTGAGCATTACACCAAGACTTTCCAGAAAAGCTTGTGTTATTTGAACACAGGAAAAAGGATCCCTCAAATGAAACTTGATTTGATCAATCTGTGAACTGTGAAGGACCACACACAACGGTTACTTCTGATGCCAGCATTCCTTTAATGACAGAGTACCCATTCTTCTTTCATGAAAATGCCAAAGGCTTGCCTATCCTCCTTTTTTTTTTTTCACTTGGCTGCCCTGAGTATAGTTTTTGCAACACTAAACCCACATTTACGTAGAAGTCTGTGCATTCCAGAGAATATGGACACGGTTACAGGCATGCGAAGAGACTCACACAAAGCTTTTAAAATATTTATGGATGTAATTTCTATTTTTTGCTCTGGTAAGGCCTTTTGGCATGCACCAAATGTCAGCATGCCTCATTCCTGCAATCCAAATTTGTGATTCAGCCTTATTTTTGTAAGTTTTGGAATTCTTACCTAAGTTAGTTGGTTTGATATTTAAGGTACGGTTACCGGTTTGGTCAGTTCTTCCTGCCCTCACAGGATTAATCTTCTCTCCATCCCCTGCAACTGCTCTTTCTCTCTTCTGGGTATTGTAAAGCGTAACAAATCATCACACAGTGCCATATACTGCTTTTCCTGTCTGGTGTGACAGCCTAAGGGAAGAATATTTCTGAGTTTTTCGGGTTTTCAAAAATACTACACTGAACATAGGAGATGAGCTGAATCTGTAATTGCTGGAGCTGTTACTGTTTCTTTGAATGTATATAAACACCTCCAGAAAGTTTGTTAAGGTCCAGGTGCATCCCCAGCAGCAGAGCTATTCCCCCGTGCTGTATTTCCCCGAAAAGTGACTGCTCAAATGATGTTATACCTTGACTTTTGTTTGGAGAAAGGGAGGAAATTCTTTTGTTTCATGTCATGCATACCAAAGTGCACGTGCTGTTGACAGTCAAAACAGGCCTTCCCACCCACTAGCTCTGCAAAGTCAAGTTGGAATCTTCATTTTATGGATTGTTAACAGTGATATTCATGTAATGGGGGTGGGGGGGAGGAAATGTTGCAGTTAATTGCAAACTGAAACCTTTTCTTACAACTGCAGTAGTTCTCCAGGAGAAGCAGTGAAATCTATGTATGTATTCAGTAATTTTGAGTACAATAGTTTATTGTGCTGGGCAGTGAGTTTATGAGAAAAGGCATTCTTTGTTTCTAGAGCAGATGGGGGTTTTTTAATACTTCATATTTGAAAGCGAGAGATGTATTGCATCAGTGCAGGGTATTACCTCATTTGCAGCTGTGTTCTAACTTCCTACTTTAACATCTTTTTTTGCTTACAGCATTTCATTTCATTTTCTTTTGCAGTATAAAGAAATGTAAAAATTATTACAAAGTCCTTGGGGTGTCAAAGGATGCAGGTGAAGAAGACCTAAAGAAGGCTTACAGAAAACTTGCTTTGAAATTCCACCCAGACAAAAACCATGCACCTGGAGCAACAGAGGCTTTTAAAAGTAAAATACTATTTTTTACTTAAAATTTCTCTTATGATTAAACTTTGTCAGCTTAAAAGAAATTAATCTGCATTGCTCACTTGTCTTTTACAAAACTGGCAATGTGGTGGTTTAGAGCTAATGCTAAACCAGTATTTTTATCCACTAAAATAATTGACCTTTATTATCTTAACATTTAGCAAGAAGTATAGATAAATAACACAGGCTTTTGCCATAGGGTTTGGTTTTAGAGGATTGACTGTAATTTTCAAATACAGGGAGCAAACACTTGCACTCTGCAACCCAATTGCACTTCTTTACTGTTGTTGACTTAATGCTGTCAATCGAACCTTACTGTGTTGAATCTTCACTGTACTTGAGCTTGAAAAGAACAGATTCATATTTGATACCAAAATGCAGTTTTTACTGAATCACATGCCGCTCTGAGGTTTTTTTTTCCCTTGGAAATCCTTGTATGTGTGTAGTTTTACTACTTTTTTCCACTAAAAAACCCCACACTTGGGTTCAAACATGGCCTTATCAGTAGCTGCTTTTGACCATTTCTTAGGTAAAATTTACAATTTGACATGACCTGATCTAAGGCTGCCAAGCTCAGCCCTGCACAAGGGAAATTGTTGAGGTAAAGCTTTTTAAAGAAATCTACACCTTCATCTCACACATAGGTGAAGAAAAATGTGACTCTCTAAGAAAGGATCACTCAAAAGTCAAGGATCTGATTGTGGTATATCTATTATATTTTTTTTTTCCTGTGTCAGGTTTACATGCAGACATTGGATAAAACTCTTAAACTGGGGGAGGGGGGGGAGAATTAAAGTCCTGAGAAATATTTCTGATACAGACTTCAAGGTGTAATTATAATATTAAACAATTCCAGAAGAAAAGTACATAGAATGTAGCAGGAAAGTTGATTGCTAATGATTATTTTAATACAACTATGTGATATCTTTATCTAGAAATACATATTATTCTTATAAAATTGTCTCCACCTCTATGAATAATTCTTCCATGTTGATAAATAACCTCGTTTAAATAATCTTTAAAATGTTAGAAGTCAGTTTCTTATTATTTAATCTTCAATTTAACATTAGCACTTTGTACGAGTTTAATTTCTTCAGCTTAATTTCACTTTGGGGTTCTTAACTAGATGAGTAAATGACCATATAGTTTGGTAGGGGAATCTTGTTGAATAAAAATTATTTAATGAAATTAGCATTTTTCTTGCATTGGAATTATTGTGATCTTTTTGGATGGCTGAGTAAATTTATTATTTAGTTTGCCTTTAAAGGTGTCTGGTGAGTTTCTAACATCCTGGTGAGAAAAGGAGTTTCAAATCAGTAGCCATTACTTAATGCTTTATTTTAAGGGAAGGTCACATTAGAAAACAGAAGTGATTTTGATGTTAGGGAAAGACTTAGCTAGATGTGGAGCTACCTGCTACTACTCTTCTTGTGTATTGAGCAGTCTCTCCGAGGTTATATTTTAGATGAAAAAGTTTGTGCAAATATAATCACTTTCAGTCTCTTGGAATTTCTTGCCAACTTCATTAAAAGTCTTCCCTTTGAAACTTTTGGACATTTGATTTCTTTTTTTTTTTTTTTATGTCCTTTATATTATAATATTCACTTATAACAATAATATAAACTTATAACTATAAAATTATAACT
>JANIJG010015979.1:0-45717 GCA_024611175.1 Megaceryle torquata
ACCAACCAAACAAAAAAAACCCAAAACTCCCACCCCCCCCTACCCAGTTCAAGTTCCTCCTGCCACCAGAGATGGGAGTTGTAAAGGGGAGTGTAGAGATGAAGAAAACTGAAGAAAGAAATCAGGCTGTTCAGGATAGTGTGGCTTGCTGCTTCTGCTACTTCAGCCATAAGCAGCCTGACCTTACAAGACTTCAGCATAAAAACCTGCAGTCAGTACAAACACAGCTCTTATATTGCTTCACTGTTCAGATTTTGCATGCAGCAATTTTATTCCTGCTATGCTTAAAGCCAGTTTAATTTATGTGACAAAACCAGAGATGTTGAGAAATGGGATTTATTCCTCTTCAGCATCAGTTCAGACTGGTCTGAAGCTATATTCAAAGACAGTATGCACATTTTTCTCTCTGTGATAATTTTGTTAGCTTTCAGCTAATGAGAATCAAACCTTTCATAACACAGTTCTATGACAGGACATAATCAGTGGTTTCTGTGATGAGGACTTCTGATACTAAATATTCGGGCCAAATATCAAGTAGTTATAACAATATATCACAATGAGCATCTGCAAGGCATTCAAAACCATAATTTCAGCTTGAACATTTTTCTTCATTTTCTTCTTGGACCACTATCAATGCTGCTGCAGGTAGAAATTCATCCTGCTCTACAGCCATTTATTCTAGGTTTTCATTGCAGTGAATTTACTTTAAACATACTTCTAGACCTTCCTCTCCTTTCTCTGTCTCCTTTCCTTGAAGTGATCACTTATCTTCAAATTGTTCAAGAACCTACATCTTATCTAAAATTTATCCAGACACAGAACCAGCTTGCCCTTGATTTGAATGGGAGAGTGAAGAAATGGAAAAGAAAAGAAGAAAATCAAAGGAAGTCCATGAGTGGAACATAAAAGCAAAAAATCAGATTTCTGAAGATTCATGAAAAAAGACACTGCATCAAATATTCTGTATGTGCTGATTTTACTGGATTTTGTTTTAGTTTTAGATTTAAACAGTGAACTCTACTGCAGTCAGTAAATAATGAATCAATGTCATCTATAATGACATATGTAGTAGGCTGGCAAACAGGAATGTAGCCAAGCAAGCTCTTTTATTTTATCCTTTATTTTAAATGCCTCTATGTAATTCTTTGGCAGCAGGTAGCGAGATCTATCTTTTTTTTTTTTTTTAATTTTTTTTTTTTCACACAGCTTGCTAGTTTTTCTATTTAAGCTGTGATTATTTTAACAAGATTGATTGATTGTAAGGAATGGTAAGCACTAAGAAATCTTGTAAACCTCTTTTAGTGGTGAAGAAATCAGCTCACGTTAATGGTTTTATTAGTCATTTTTGTCAAATCAAATAACTTCTATGGAACAACAATACTCTTTAAAGACTCAGAAATACTTAAATGCTTTCAGTTTTCATTATTGCAGTGAATTTTTCCGCAGATTTCATTCAATACTGCCTAAATGCCTTTTACTAATTTGTTAATTATGAAGTTACTAATTTGCATAACAATCTTAAATCTTGTTCTTCAGCCTTTTCCCAGGGAAGAAAAAACCAAACAAAAAAACCCCCGAAAAACCAAAACAATTTCTTTTTGTCTTTGAGAAAAAAACAGACTTGGAATTATGAAGAGACTGTGATCGTATAGCAGGGGTTATATGTCATGTTAAAATTCTATTCCAATGTCTCCAATGTAGGTTGCTGTAGAGTGCTCATCACCCTGGTTTCTGAGAAATGTGTTAAGAAAGGGAAGGGAGGGGGGGGAGAGAGGATCAGAAAACTTGTCTGATAGAATAACCATTGTTGCTAAGTAGCTATACTATATTGTTCTGTACACAGTGGATTTTCCTAAATGCTAAAGGCTTCATGGCAGGATACACTATACTGATGCAGTCAAGTTGAAAGGTGACAAAAGTATGAATAACTAAGACCAGACCATTGGTAGATATGATAGGACAAATTCTTTAGATAGCCAGACATGACAAGAAGCTTACTTACAGATACTGTGATATCAGTGAAGACTGTAGTTTTGCTTCCCTGTTATGAAACTATGTTGTTTAGTTGAGAATGTGCACCTTCAAACGAAGAATACTGCACCAGAAGTAAAAACTTAATTTGTTTTCTTTTCCCTACCAGTGGAACATTTGTCTTGCTCAGATCTGAGTTTTGAAAATCTATGTTACATCTTTGAACTTTCTACTACCTGTCTGCAGTGTTATAAATTAATGTAGTGCAGGGTAAGAAAAACTTGTCTAGTATTTGTGAGTCTAGATGCTAGTTCCAGGCACAGGCCAACCAGCCAGTTGACTATGGTGGCAACTTCTGGGAACAGTAGTTTTGTTGAAGATGGTTCTCATGTATACTTTGCCTCTGTCAGAGATGATGGACATCAGCTGAAGGAGTGGTACTGAATAAGTAGCTCTATCATGTTACTTCACAGCCTGACTTTTGCTACTGCTGCCTCTAAGGGAACAGGCAACATGTGAGATGGTAACTACCACCCTGGCCTGGAAAGGTCATGTGGATGCTAAATATGACTAGGAAGAGAATTGACCTTGATGGGATATGAAAAGAAGGGTTCAAATGGCTGAGAGTAGGTTTCCTGTTCATTCTGCTTTTAAGGGAGATTTGAATCATTCTAAGTTATTCCTCTGGATCTCTGTCATCTCTACCACATGCAACAGTATTATATCATAAGCAACAATATTAGCTATTATAAAGATGATCCAGAATGATAAAAGCCTTCAACTGACACTATTTATTTAGTGGCAGTTACTTAGCTGTGTCATTACAGTAGTCTCCTTCCTCTAGTATCTCTGCATCTTAACACTTTTTTTTCAGTTAGACAAAATCAGAGTTCACCACTGATTATGTGCTCTCTTTGGTCATTTGGCATGGTCATTTTCAGCTTAGGTACAATGTATCCCAAGCAAGATTTGTTTTATTTTGGCCAGCCTATTTCATGACAAGGGTCAGATCCCTGTCAATCTACTAAAATTTAAAGAGCAGTATGTAGTGGAATAAGCAAACCTATACGTGTCATCTGTTGCAGCTGATCACCAAACTTCTAAAAACATTCACCTTTTCTGGCTATGGTTTTCATCTCTGTATATGACCAAAGTCTCACTATTACCTTTTCATTCTCTTCATTACTTTTCTGTAAAAAAGAAGTGCAAGGTTTTTGTGTCACAAGTTCTTGATATTAGCTCCATTTGTACCAAGTCTGGTGGATTTATTGAATACATTTGAACAAACTAAGTCTGTATACTTAAGCAGCCTCCACTGAATTTCTAGTTTACATATTGTGATGATAAATTAAGGGCTTATCTTTTGTCCTCCAATATCCAGGATAAGGTTAGTTAAATATTTGCATTGTGCTATGATTACCTCAAACCATTTGTTTTTCATTTGTTTACTTTTGAAGTGCTTATGGAATGAAACTTGGTTTTTTGGTTTGCTTTTGTTCAGGTTTTTTTCCAGACAGAATTGTTCATTTATTTTTAATTTCTCTTGGTATCTGAATACATTGAAAAATTTATGGGTCCAGATTACCCCTATACCACAGAGGCAACAGTGTCTTCTAGGGTGTTCTTGCTATCCAAAGTACACTTCAGTAGAATTCTGCAACAGCAAATAATTCTTTCTAGTGTCTTTGTACTTGCCAGTCTAGGCTATCAGATCTGTACACCATTCAGAAGTCACCTGTCTCAGGCAGACCTCTTTGGCAACTACAGAAGGGTAGACAGCTGTCCCTCCTCCCAGTCTCCACTTCTAATATGTGAGCACAATTATGTTGTTTTCAGATATCACTGCCCTCAGCATACCAAGAAAGGACCAACAGATAGGAGTCTGTCCTAAGATAATTCTCTTCATTTTGCAAGGAGAATATATGAAGATGAGACTTGTCTTTCACAGCACAGGAATTAGAAATTTTCCAGAATAGAAGGTTGCCTTCAATCTTTCTCATGCCTCTAGTGTACCGAGATATGATTTAGAGAAGTGTTTTCACAATACACAATATGCAATGCAATAGGACCCTGACTATCTTGATATTCCACCAGTGTATTCTCTTCAGTTCCTCTATATCCCTCTACAACTAGAGACTGGGGGACCTAAAATCAGACACAATATTCCAAATGCAGCCTCACTGGTGCTGGCTGCAGAGGGATGATACCTTTGGCAGCCATCCCCCTTGCAATACAGCCTAGTAGCAAAGAGTGTGCTTCATTTGGAAGGAGTGTGATGGCTCATATTTGACCTGGCATCCACCATAGCTTCCAGTTCTTTCCAGCAGAACAGTTACCCAATAGTCCCTGCTCATCCTCCACTAGTGTGTAAGGTTATTCTACCCAAGAAGCAGAGCTCTGTGCTGCTTCTCACTGAAATTCATGAGGTCTCTGTTGGCTGTATCTTCAAGATTACCAGTCTCACTCTACAAGCAGCTATACCATTCCTTGTGTGAGTCATTCTCCCTGTATTAGTCTGATCCACAAATTCTCTGAGGATGCATGCCATGCCCTCATCCACAGGGGTAGATGAAGATGATGAAAATTACAGGTCCCAGTACTGATGTCTAAGACACTCTGTTATTAGCTATCAGCTGGATCTTACATCACTGATCACTACCCTTTAAGTTCAGTCATCTAGCCAAATTCCACTCCATTTAACAGTCCATACTTCCTTAGCTTCCACATGAGAAAGCTGTGGGACACAGTGTTAAAAAAATGTATTAGTACTTCACAGAATATTGTGTAACAACCTCTCCAGCTGCAGTGTACTCTAGCCTACACTTGTTTCAGCACAAATTTTTGGACTGTGGAAAGGCAAGTTCATACTGTTTAAAACCTATAGTTGGGAAAAAAAGTTAGCCATCACTCATTCCCAAGAATCTGGGTATCACTCTCTGAAACCAATCACTGATAACTAAAATAACAGCCTCCACTATGATGAGAGCTGTCATGCAGGCACTGAAGTTTCACAGAACTGCAGAATAGTTGAGATTGGAGGGCACCTCTGGAGATCACTTAGTCCAGCCTGGCTGCGCAATGAAGGGTGATCTAGGGGAAATTACTCAGGACTTTGCCCAGATGGTTTTGAATGTCTCCAAGGATGGAAACTGCATGTCCTTCAGTATACAATCATCTCCACAGTAAAAAAAAACAAACCAAACCCAACCATCTTTTTGTTATGCTTAAAAGGAATTTCCTGTATTTCAATTTGTGTCTGTTGTACTGTCACTGGTGAGTTAAGCCTGGCTCCACCTTCTTTACTCCATCCCTCAGCAGATTATACACATTGATACAACACCCCCTGGACCATCTCTTCTCCAGGCCTCACAGTCCCACCTTTCTCTCAGTCTTTCATATGACAGGTGCTCCAGAACCTGTCTCTCCAATGGGACCATAATTCAGTAAAGCCATATGTTTCTTGTGGTGAGCCCAGAACTGGACCCAGCACTCCAGATTCATCTCCCTGGTACTGAGCAGAGAGGAAGGATCCCCTCCCTCAATGCACTGTAATGCTTCTCTTAATGCATCTGAGAAGCTGTTGGACTTACTTGCCACAAGGTCACATTGCTAGCTCATGGGCAACATTTAGTCTGTCAAGACCTCCAGTTCCTTTTCTGCCAAGTGGATAAAAAAGAAGCTAAAGCTCTAATTCATCAAGATAATAAGACAGTAATATTTTCAGAAGGTGCTTTCTTTCACATGTTGTTTATTTTTTTCTTTTAGTGGTAAAATATCATATCTAACACTTCATTACCTTCAATTGCACAGGCTATGCTGACTGAGTACATTCCCTCTGTTTACTACAAAATTCTGCCCAGATCATCTTAAAACCTCTTTTCAACAGCAGACTTCCTCCCCTCCCACCCTTACAGGGAAGAGCACTGTGTTTCTTTTGCTATGTCTGCAAAATGCATCTGCTTATTCACATCTGTCATGTTCTACCATGACAATGTTCCATAAAGAAGCTACAATATTACTTTCTTCCCTCTCTTTTAGCAAGTCATTCTCCTCTCCCCTAGAAAAGTGTCCACTTCTCTCTGATGTCCATCAAGCACTAAGTTGTGAAGTAGCTGCAGTCTAGCCAGAGGCACTAAGAAGTCACTTTACACAGATGCAGGCATGATTTGTGAGCCTCCAAAGCACAATCCTTTTTAAGATAATACATGTCTGTTGGAGATCTCATTTCAGAGAGCTTGACACCTCTTCAGAGGCCAAGGAACTGTTGCCCACATGTGTTCATAGCTGCAGCCTCAGGGTAAATAAAGTACAAAAATAACCCAGTAATTCATGGAATGTACATCACTCCAGATCATTCCCCAAAGTCTATAGAAGAGATCACACTGTCCTCCTGCAGAGCTCCAGGCCTCCTCATGGACAGCCTCCATGTACTGTGTAGCTGCAGGCAAAATCAAACCTGAATTTGCTTGGAGACAGAGAGTGCTATGTACTGTTGGCCAAAATTGATGTCCACAGCCAAAAGATAAATTTCTAGTTTCTTATGGGGATGCTTATACTGGATTAATTTTCTTGCAAACTCAAATCTTCTCCCAGGATAACTGCATGGAAAATAGCTTTGGCCAGAAAAACACCTACTGGCACAGAAGTTACTTTAAGTCTATGAGAAATAACAAGACTCTAAGGTGATCTTAGTATTGGCAGCAAACTGTAGGCTGGAATTAGCAGAAAGGAAGGGGAAGAGGAGAGACAAGGGAAGGTCAGTAAGTTCAGTATGTCATCTTGCTTAAGGCTGATGACTTTTAACTGTGTAGCTCCATATTTGATCAGTTAAAAAATGTGTGTTGAAATTCAGGTGTAGCATTTTTCTTTCTTTCTCTTGTTTCATAATTCAGGATGAAAAAATAACCCTGGCAAATGTATTGACTGGCCCCATTTTACATGCATTCAGCCCCTTTTATTTCCCTTTCTGTGAATCTCTCTTTGTTTCTCCCTGCTCCATTTTCCTCTGCACATTGCCTCATCTCTTGGCATAGTCCCACTGCTGCCCTTCCAATGTCTGGATCCTCAGATTTGCACCCATTTCAGTTGGATTGCCTGCAGTTTCCTGATCATCCATCAGTTACAGTGACTGAACAGGTTTGTTTCTGGTTACGGTCTTTCTTAATGCTAACTGGTCATGTTTTATGTCTGCATTTGTTTTCCTCCCTTTACCTATCTTTTCAACAAAGAAGATAAACATCTTCACACTCCACATAGCCTTACCAATCCGAGTGACTGAACAAGTTTGTTCTTATCAAAACCTCCCTTAACAAATGTTGGTCAGGTTTGTCTCTGTAGGATCTCATTACACCAAGACATAATTTTGTCATCATAGTTTCTGACTTTATGGCTATTTCTTTGATTGTTTTACTGAAAGGAATAAAATTGTAAAATTCATAACATGGGTTATTTCTGATTGTGTATATATATGTATCATAGAAACTAAAGGTTGTTTGAGGATTTTCATTTTTGTGTTTCTCCTGCTTGCCTGGGATCTTAGGGATGACTAATGAAATAGAAATGTACACTGTTAGTATATTACAAATGACATTAGAACACTAAAAAAAAGCCACCATCAAACAAACCACAGGGAATCAAGTTGTAATTAAGAATTATGGCAAATAAAGGTTCTGATGAAAGCACTTTCAGTACATATATCAGTAATGTGCAAAATCCTCATATCAATGTTCGTGGGTGAGCCTTTATGGTTCAGCTAAAAAATGCAACCAAATATTGATGTAGAACCACTCAGAGAAATTCTATGACCTGTTTTATATTCAGAAAGTTCAAGCAAATTGTAATGGTACGTTTTGGACTTAAAGATGGAGATGCCCAACATGTAGTGAGCTGGAAATATCGTAACAGCTATTGTCCATAGATTTCATATATTTTCTGATTTATCTCATCATATTTCTTGTGAGAACATTTTACAAGTCAGATTTAAGTCTCCAGTCCTAGTTTTACTGTATTTTTATTAGCGAGTAAGAAAAGATAGACTTAATACTGGGACAGAAGTTAATTTCAGGTAAAGTGGCACACCTCTATTGACTTTATTTGGTTTGATGTATATAACTGTAGTATGACAAATAAATTTCCATCAGTTTTTGCTGTGTTTATCTCTGACTTCTTCAGTTACTCAGTCTGTCTTTCCCTAATTTTTCCCCAAGTCATTGATATAGGCACACTTGTGTCACAAATGATAATGTGATTTGATTTCTTGCTCCTTGTAATGCTATCAGATAGATCCTGTAGCCATTGTAACTGCAGACTAAGTACAACAAGAATGCTGGTTGCCTAAAATGGCAAATTGTGGATATTAGACCTCTAGCTATTCAATGAGAAACTCATACAAGATACAATTTTACTCTGTCCTTTCCCTGCTTGATTTTATAGATACTGCATGGAGGATGGACAAGTTTAGGTTATGTCACTGTACAACTCAGTGTGTGTTAGCGTTTTATCTCACCTTCCACACTCATTTTTGATCTCTGCTTGAGAAAAGTTAAATCATCATAGAACTACCATTTGGCTATCAGTATAAACAATAATGTTGATTTTACCATGAGTTTTGATTTTTTTTTTAAATGTCCCGAAGTGCACATTCTTTGAACACCTCCAGGGATGGTGACTTCACCACCTCCCCGGGCAGTCTGTTCTAATGCCTCACCACTCTTTCAGTACAGAAATTTTTCCTAATATCCAGTCTAAACCTCCCCTGGCTCAACTTAAACCCAAATCCTATTGTGAGTTACTTAGGAGAAGAGACCAATAGCTACCTCACTACAACCTCCTTTCAGGTAGTTGTAGAGAGCAATAAGGTCAGCCTCTTCTTCTCCAGACTAACAATCCCAGCTCCCTCAGCCACTCCTCATAAAACATTTTAAAATACACACAAATCCAAACATGAATGGGACAATACTTTATGTACAGGTGAGTATATATATATTCATTATATATAGCATATGAGTACCTATACTGTTATGAACTATATATATATATATATGGGAGTTGCACCAAAACAGATAGCCCTTTGGCCATAGACAAAAGGGGAATTTTTTTAAAGTGCTAACAGCAAGATGGAATGTTTTAAGACAGGCACTATACTCCTCTAAATTAACAATGAGGACACCTGCCATCTGCTTCTCTGTATGCAATGTCCAGAATTTTGAATTTCTGGCAAGGTGCCAGTTTAAAAAGTTCAGGATCTCTGGTGAAGACATCTGTGAACACCTGGGAATAAGAATAACTATTCATCTATTTCCTCCATTGCACATGGGTGAAACAGAGAGAAGGTGGGTTGCCAGTTTCATAATACAGGTAAGTCATGTCTAAATCAAAGCCAAAATATCAGCTAATGTGCCTTGCAAGACACCATGGAACAATTAGTATTCAGCTAGCCTTCCACCCCAGACATCAACTTTTCAGACAACAAAGGTTAAATACAAACACTTATCTTGGTCTTCCAGGCTCGTGTATGCTCTGTAAACTGATTTACCTATTGATATCTATAATTAAATAACAGAAATTCCCATATCCCAGATGCTTTACATAACATGTTTAAATTATTGTCAAGCCTTTTCATTCTTAAGTACTCAGAATAACACAATCACATTTCCAGTGTTCAGGTCATCATATTCTGTCCATTTTGAACACTGTGAAATGAGGAATTTCCAAGACCAGACATGTGACTGTTTCCGTGGAGGAATCCCTGAGAATTAATACATACATAGCTTCTATATTTGCAACATCTAATTTGGGATACTGGAAAAGCTATGAACCTAAATCTGTAACTGACCTAAAATCTGCATTAAAAAAAAGACTGCTTCCAAATCATAGCATAACTTCAGGGAAAACATTTCAAAATAGACAGATATATGTCCCAAACATTTCATTTTGTTGTTGTTGTTGTTTATTTGATATAAGTTAAAGCTTAGCTCTATTAAGAATCACTGTTTTCTAGTCCCTGGTCTAGGGTGGTGTATGGTTTTGTTCAATACCCTTATTAAAAGAACAGCTGTCAAGAAAGAAAGAACTACATTTTATGCTTCAAACTACTGGCTTTCCACTAGATTGCATTAATCCTGAAGATATGTCACAAGGTATAGAATAAAAACCAAAAAATTAAACAAAGCTCAAATACTAACTAACCACTGTACAAAGTATTTCTCTTTCTCAGTTGAAGGAAATTCAATTCAAAGCAAAACAATCTGGAGATGAAGGCATATTTCAGAAAATGGTATTCAAAAATTCAAACAAAAGGGGCCTCTGTTGCCATGGAAGAAACAATCTATCAATCTTGCATTACCCTCACCGACATAGAGATAACCTAAGATGCTATTAAATGGCCACAGCTCTTATGAATGTATTCAGGAAGGTTTGTAGTACACAAAGAAAATATCTGTCAGGATTTTTCCTTTAATCAAGCAAAAAAAAGGTGAGCTATAGTTAAGTTCAATGCAACTTTAAGCCACAGTTGTTAAAGCCACAAAGAGCTTGGCACAGATATAGTCAGTGGCTGAACATAATTGATCTAAATATTAGAATTAAATATTTACTATTCCCACATGTCATTATGATTTAACTTATGTAAGTGATCATGGTTAATAAAAGCTTCAGTGAAAACTCTTCCTTAAATTCATTTAAATAAATCGATGTATTTCCATTAATGTGTTTTGCCTTTAGTTGGCTTTGTACCTGCCTGCAAACAATCCAGACCTTCCAATAGCCAGGACAAGTGCAAAGACAAGTTTCAGAAGACCTTTTTAGGTGTCCCTCACCTTTAAAATGAAAATCTGGTCTTGCTGCCTTTGAAGTTAACAAAACATACTGTAATTTTCAAATAATGTAACAAATCAAAAAACTCCATGAATTTTTTTCTCAGTAGCCTAAAAATAAAGATAGACATAGGAGTTCCCAAAAATACTTCTCAAAATATGTTACTAACTGGTCAAGAGAAGAATGTAGACAAAAAAGGCAATGCTGGCTTCTCTTAAAATGTAGGCTGCTTATCTTTAATTTTTTCTATACCAATTCATTACCTATAATGCTTTTAGGGAAAATTAGATGCTATATTTTATGCTTAAATGCATTATGCAGTCTCTAAATGACCATTTCACTTGCTTCTTAAGCACCATTAAAAACAAACTTCAAAATATGCTTGTTTTTGTTTGACAGATTGAAACCTTCAAATAGCACTGCTTAATTAACATCTGTAGTTGTTACTTTCCTTCAACATTTCTTGATTTAATGGTTCTCATGAATTTTTACACATGTACCCAGTGCAGGTGTCCAGGTGCTGACAGTGGGAGACTGCAGGGGTGACTTCTATGAGGAGAGGCTGGAGCTGCCCCGTGCTGCATACAGCTGGTTCCCTCTGGCTCCAACCAACCCACCCACCACAGGGAACAGGTGAGCCTTTCAGCCAAGGTGGTGTCATGCATTGAGGGGAAAAAAAGTGTGACAAACAATCCTGCTGCAACCAAGTTCAGAGAAGGAGGAGATAGAGGTACACTGTGTACCTCCCTGAGAAAAAAGTCCCCTGCAACTGGTGGGAGAGACCACAGTGAAGCAGGTATTTCCCAGCCGCCCATGGAGAGAACATTGGAGCAGATATCCACACTGCGGAGCCTGCAGAGGACTCACCCTACACTAGGGAAGTTAGATGTGCCCTGAAGGAAGCTGCAGCTCATGAAGAGCCCACACAAGGTTAGGGGGAAAGCGTGAGGAAAAAGGAGTGGCAGAGAGAAGCTGTTATAGTCTGACCCCGACACCCCATTCCCTATCCCTATTCCCTACCAGGAAGAGGGTGTCAGATGAGGGATTCAGGAATGAAGAAGTAAATGAGATCCTTGGACAAAAGGAATGGAGGTGAGGGGGCAAGTGTTTTAATCTTTGTGTTTCATCATCTAAATCTATTTTAAATGACAATAAATTAATTTTCCCTGAGTCAAGCCTGGTTTGCCCATGCAGGTAGTTGGTAATCGATTTCCACATCATTAACGACCCATGACATTTTCATGTTATTTTCTCCCACCGACTTGTTGAGGAGGGGGAGAGACAATGGCTAGGGTCTAGCAGCCAGGAAAGGTCAACTCACCACAGCACACAAAAGCATTTAATGTTTCAAATTTGAAAACTACAGAATCTGTAAAATTTCACAGAAGTCAAGGGAAAAAACAATTCAAGCTATGTAAAGGAAACTATCTCTCCTGGTTTGATCTAGAACAGAACTAATTCTGTCCAGCAATTTTACTTTTCAGCCCCATCTTTTCTACCTAACTGCACTGTCTGAGGTTAGAAGCACATTTTTGCTGTGTCTGTTTCTAGCTGTAATAACACATGATGTTTATAGTTACTAGCAAGGATTGGTGTGCAGAAAGGCTCTTGCTTATACCTGCTCCTTTGCAGACCAAGGTCACTGCTAAATCTTGTGTACCACATTGGGAGTGCAGAAAGCCAAAGGACACACCTGTGGGGAGGAGCAGACAGGAGAGCTAACCCTAAACTGACCAGTGAGGTATTCCACCCTGTATACATCATATTCAGTATAAAGCTAAGGCATCACAAGGGCAAAGCTCTCTTTTTCAATGGCCAGTGTCTGAGGAGGACTCTGTCCATTCTGCCTTCAATCCCAATCCATGCATTCCTTAATCCAGTTCCAGAATCCAGCTCCTGAATCCAGTTCCCATCTGCTGCTGAGTCCAGTCCAGAACTTCCCCAGTGCCTGTTCCACAGCATCAGTGGTGATGGTGATGTAATTGCCATCAGGGGCTTGTGTTCAGTATTGGATTTGTGTATATTTCATTTGATTGTTAGTATATTCATTAAAGCTGGTTTTGTTTTCTTTTCCAATCGATAACTGGTTTTCTTTTATTCCTTTTTTTGTTCCCCCTTGGGAAGGGATAAAGGGTAAAAGAGAGCATCTGTCATTTGTCTAGTGACTGGCCCAGCTTATACCTTTTGACACTTTCAAAGCCTCCATTTCATGAGATTTTATTACTGTCTTCTACAGTGACAGCAATATGGAAACTAAGAACTGGCAGTCAAATTTGTGGAGTAACAAAAATCACTAAAAATCAATTTAGCCAGTCAAAACACCCAGATCTTCAATCAACAAATCACTGAAAATTATTGTATGAAATTATATTTGTTCCATGGTTCAGAAGAGAAAGGCTGAATTATACAACTGTTAATTAGAATTATTTTTATTTATATATGTATATGATTTAGAGAGCCATCAAATGCAAGCTGGTATATTCCCCAATAAAGTTTCATTTTTAATTTATTCTGTTCATTAGGATCTCTCATTTTTTGCACATATCCCTTTTGCTGTATCTTTATATATCCCTTCACTCAGTGCTAACATTTGTAAAAATCCAACCCCAAAGATGCTGTCTTGAGAAAACAATTTATTCCTTAGTACAGAAAGATGAATGAGTGCTTATAACAGAACTAACTGTATATGCAAGCAAAAAGGCAATATTAGTTATGTAGGTGGATCTGCAAGCAAATGAACTGTTAGATCATTTCCTGCTGTATAGGATATGTACATTCAAAACTTGAATGCCCTAGGAATGTTTTAGCAAATAATCCTCAACTAAGTGAAAATAAATCCCCTGCTTAAAATTAATCCATTGTATGATAATGGAATCCAACAGTGGGGGGAAAAAAAAAAAACCCAACACTAAGTCTACTTTTTTCTGCAACTGGGTGTCTGCTTAGTGTAATATTTCAACAAATGCTAATCAGTCCTGCCATGCCAGGTACTGATCTGTATATATGGATACCATTCAAAATATCCTGTCTTATTAATTAAATAAACTTACACATTTAAAATAAATTATGTGGTGACTGAGATTTCCTTAATTCCAGTCTTCTTCCTTAGTTTTTGAGACAGAAGATTGACATGGTTGTCTGGGGAAGTTACTCAAACTGAACTCTCAAAAATCTAAAATGTGGCTATGTAAATGGATAAAGTTAATAAGATTTTGATCCGTCTTATAAACATTAGGCTTGAATAATAACAAGTCTAGTGTATCTGGTGTTTGACTCATCTTGATTAATTTAAAATATTTAGAATACTTATTTCAAATCAACTAAGTGCACTTGCATCAGCAGTTTGATCCTTATTACACAGATATGTATGATACACACTTTTAAGAATATGAGTAAAAAATAGTTTCATGATAGTATCTTAAATGTGATGACTGAAGAAAAAAAGTACAAAAGTTCCCAATCTGAAGATTTTTTTCTTAACACGGCTATCAGTGTGACTTTAAGAATATAAGTAAATAGAAATAACATCTCATGCAAGATCTATGTCTGGCTTTAAAATCAAATCATTAAAGAAGAGAAATCCAACCATGTTTTTACATTCACACCACAGCAGAAAACAAAACAAAATAAAACAATAATAACAACCAAAAAACCCAGAAAACACACACACACACACAAAAACCCCCAAAACCAAAACCAAAACAAAACAACCCCCCACAAAACAAAACAAAACCACCACAACATCAGTATTTCTTTTTATTATCACCTAAACTTCAGGGACTACCCAAAATGTGATTGAAAGCTACGTACTGGTTTCTTAGCCTTTGTAAAATTTGAATAAAGGGTGAAAGCAAGTGAGAACAGGTAAGTCACTCACTCATCTCCCTGTCTACTTCACAGGACAGTAATTTAATAGAACAGAAATAAATCAAACATCCAAAAGTACAATGAGTTTCAAGAATACATCTTTCATTCCTGAAAAACATACCACAAAAGGGCAGTTGGATTATATCAGCTTCACATGAATGTTTCTGAACACAAATATACCTCCCTACCAGCACAGATGAGAAAACTGGGACCTAATCTCAGTATCTAGCAATGTTTAGTTGTTTATCCAAACAGTCTGCCTTAAATGTATAAATCCTGTTAAATCACTTTCAGCAATAATAGTCCACAAATAGGGAGAAAACTCCAAGAGAGCAGATTTTGACACGGCCCATTCAACAGTTACTTATACATTTAATTTTGAGCAAACTTATACTGTCTATTTGTCCTCTGGGATTAATGGTTCTATTTATGTACTTCAGTAAAGCCCATGTATAAACTCAGACTCTCCATGAGTACCATCAGAATTAACTCATCACCGCAGGATGTATCACCAGAATTAACTTGGGTAGCACCCTAGATGTCTATTGATTATCACTGCAGCTTAGACAATACCACCTTGACAAGTAGTTATCTAAATTTAGCTGTCTAAAATAGTAAACTGAATTCAGTCTTATGGATTCACATTAGCTGCCTAAACACAGATGCCCAGTGCCAATGGGTCATATCTGATGCACCAAGCCATCTGAAATGTTCTCATAGTAATGGCTGTCATGGTTTAGACCCAGCCAGCAGTTGAGCAAGCACCACGTGGCCATTTGCTCATCACCCCACTTGCCGCAGTGGGATGGGAAGGAGAACAGTGACAAAAATGCAAAACCCTGTGGGTTTACTAATGAGAATTTAATAGAACAACATAGGAGGAGGAGAAACAACAGTAATAACAATAATAGTAATGGAACAATATATAAAGAGAGTGATACAAAATGCACCGACTGACCAGACCTGTACCAGTGGTGCTACGCCAGAAACCTTAACACCCTGCCCAGACTGCCCTCCACTCTTATATAGTGAGCATGACATCAGTATGGTATTGAATATGCCATTGGCTGGTTTGCCTCTATAGTCTGCCTGTGGCCCCCTCCCAGCTTTTAGTGAAAATGAACCCTATACTAGCCAAACCCAGGATATAGAACCATAGAATGGTAGAGGTTGGAAAGGACTTCTAGAGATCATCAAGTCCAACCCCCCTGCCAAAGCAGGATCACCTAGGGCAAACCACACATTATCTGTCCCTTATTCTATACCATCTATGTCATGCACAGCAGTTATTTAATAATTAACATAATACATTTTAATTCACTGGCTGTTGTCACACAAAATTAAATCGCCCTGTGTTACACAATAGACTTCTTTATCCTCCCACATGACCCACCAGGTGCACCCAGGACCTTGAATAAAAGCAATCTTATGGATGGGTTTGCCTTTGCCTTAAGCAGAATTAACCTATCTTCCCCGAGATGGTCTTCATGTGCAGTACAGGTACTTTATCCCTTTCTACAGTACAGGGGAGCTTTGATTGGTCAGGACCAGCTAGACTGGCAGATCCTCTTGTGTTAACTAGGTGGCTTTTGCTAAATAAGTCCCCCAGTGTTTGAATGTCCCACTCCACATCATTTTCAGTGTAGTTTTTAACAGTCCATTGTATTGGAGGATGTGATACATTGACTCAATGTCATGCTCTTCAGCCCAGGCTTCTATGAGACTTGTTTTGGAATCGAGTCTCCTTTTCTGACTCGATTGATTCTGGGGTGCCATGTCACCATAAGACTTGCTTTTCAAGTCCCAGGATGCTGTTCTGGGTAACAGCAATGGGGCACTGGATACATTTCCAGCCATCCAGTGTTTGCTTCCACCACTGTAAGCATGACACTTGCCTTGGCAAGTTTGTGGAAGGGTGATATAATACATCTGCCAGGCCTCTCTGTATTTATATTCCAGCCATCATCCTTCATACCACTGGGGCTTTAACCACTTGGTTTGCTTGATCACAGCACAAGTTTCACATTCATGGATAACCTCTGTGGTAGTGTCCATGGTTAGGTCCACCCCTTGATCTCCAGGCCATCTATATGTTGCATCTCTTCCTGATGACCCAAGGTGTCATGGGCCCACCAAGCTGTAAATAATTCACCCTTATGTTGCCAGTCCATATCCACCTAAGGCATTCCAGTCTTGGCAGCCTGACCCACCCTCTGGTTTTTTTTGTGTTCTTCAGAGTCACAACTCTGTCACATGGGCATCTCCATAACATACTTTCACAACCAGGCTCTCTACTTGAGCATCCATATCTTGCTAAAGTTGGACAGCCCAGATGGGTTTACCTTTACACTGCCAGTTGCTCTGCTTCCATTGCTGTAACCACCCCCACAGGGATTTGCCACCAGCCATGAGTTAGTATAGCGACAGAACACTGGACACTTTCCTCATTCAGCACGAGTATAACTTCATTCAGACCATGGTAATCCAATGTTAGTCTCCATTCTCCATTAGAATTTCACACTGGTGCTATGGGACTGTTGAAGGGTGAGTTTTCCTGATCACCCTCTGTCTCTTTAGTAGACAAATCAAGTTCTGGATGTGGATCGTGGGATCTCAAGTGGTAAGATATTTCCTGTGGTGCACCACTGTGGTAGCAATTGGGACCCTGAAAACTCCCTGCCTTAGCATGCTCAATGATTTTCTAAAGGATGGATTTTCTCTTTTTTCAAGTGTTTTCATGTCAGTTACTGTTTTCAGAGCAGCATAAATCTATTTTTGATCAAACAAGTGCACCATATACATCCTTTCTACAGTCCTAAGCTACATTTGCACAGATGGAATTGTCCTTTCACCTTCCTTTCCCAATGCCAACTCCATTGTTACCAACAGTGCTAGCCTGTGCAATGAAAAGTAAATGCTCTGTCCTGCTACCCATCTGGGTAGACCAGATAGTACACTGTGCAACAAATAGCAAACTGAAGTGATGTTACCAGGCTTACATGCTCATATTCCCCAATCTGTGCTAAGGTTAAGTTGAAACACACTCAGCTAAAACCCTACTGGGGCCTGGGTGAAATGTCCATGTGGTTAAACTGCAAATGCATGAGCAACAGTAACAGTAGGCATAAGGAAAACCATAAGGCACACTAGTACTCTTCAATGAATGTTATGACTTCTGTGGAAAAAGAACCCTGCCAAAGGCCCCTGTGTTCCAGATAACCTAAGCATCATGAGAGTTAATCTTAGTGTCCCTGATTCTCCCATGATGATGCATGTCTTGAATGCATTAAAAAGCTCTAACTACAAAGACAAAACGAGTTTTAAATTAGTGACCCCACTCAGAAATACTGAGGGTTATTTTGATGAAAACATCTTAATGCTTATCACTGTTAGAAAGGCTAGCATAATAAAATACATAATAAAATACCATAATAAAATACAGAGAAAAAAACAGAATTATATCAGTGTATTTATCCAGGATGCTCAGGTTTCATTATAAGATGTACATTCCCGCTGCCCCAACTCAAGCAAGGTAGATTAGGTTAAGAAAATGTATTAAGTGCAGTAAGAAAGATCAAAGGAATTGAAGAGCTTCTGTACAAAGAATTAGTAGTGTGGTTCAAATGCCTTGAAGATACACGCATTCATTGATGATACAATAAAAGTGCAGAAGCAACTATTAGTTACTGGTTTTCATATTATGAAAAGTAAAAGGTATGGTGATGAAATTTCAGACAGAAGCTTTAAAACCAGCAAAATGTAATGCTTGCTACATAATTGTTAAATTAAGTTAAATTGTGGAACTTTTAAGTGAGATTTGAAAGTGCTTAGAATAATTCTGAAGGTAAAAAAAAAAAAAAAAAGCCTAAACTCCAGCTGAGGGAGTCCCTGAATAGTAGATTTCTAAAAGCTATAAAATTGCCTTGTTCTTGTACTCTTTTCCTAAATCAGTCATTGTTAAATGGTTAGATGAACCTAACATAATCATTGTTTATATACCTGTATCAATATAGTAGAAGATGCAAAAGGAAAAATAATGACAAAGCCCTGAATAACAACAACAAACCCAACAAAAATGTATGTCAATTTACCTCTTCATTATTTCTCTCAAAGAAACATAATCAAACGCTATCTCCAATAGGCACTCAGGTGTGTTCTTTAGGTCTGAACAAATAAAATTTATAAGCTTAGTGAGAAAATATTAGAAGCTATGACATGTATACGTGTGTGCACATACTTGTGTGTGCACAAATTATATGTACAAAGAAAAACTTTATGCAGCTTTTAAATATTTTATTTCTGTTTTCAGTAATAGATTTTTGAGAAATATATTTCAGATGGTTTTAGTACACTATTTCTGGA
Source organism: Megaceryle torquata (assembly GCA_024611175.1). Classification (NCBI taxonomy): domain Eukaryota; kingdom Metazoa; phylum Chordata; class Aves; order Coraciiformes; family Cerylidae; genus Megaceryle; species Megaceryle torquata. The sequence goes on from JANIJG010015979.1 coordinate 19,015, forward strand.
AAATCACATTTACTTTCCAGTTTTTCCTTCAGTACTTTACCAGGTATTGACTAAGCATAGCAATGCTAAATGGGTTTGCTCCTTGATCAAAGGACACGTTTCTTAGCATTTCTTACTTCTTATAACCAAACAAAAATAAATGTGCTACAGAAAGAGGCGTCCTTTCACAGCAGAGTCTGCATGTCCTTCACTAAAAATTAAAACATTTTACGAGCCTTTACAGATCACAATATATATGAATATATCTATAGTGCTATGAGAAAAAGAAATGAAACATTCTATAACCTTTACAAGATGGAAGAAAGGACAATAGACTCTTTAGCTATATGGGTATAGAATGAGAATGAAGAACCATTGTCTAGTTCCCTACTCTGGGATTATTTCTGCCTTTTAGCTAAAGGCTATTTAATATAAAGTGAGTTTGCAAGTTTCAAACCTCAGGATGATCTTTTCTGTGGCATATGACATATTTACTCAACTACTACTTTTTATGGGTGTCTTTCAAGCCCCACAGGTCTTACAGTCTTTCTTGAAAGTTAGTCTGACTTCAACAAAAGGATTTTTCAGCTAATCCTAACAAGAGGCACATGCAGCTATACTCACTTGTAGTGTCACATCCTCCCTGCCTAAGCAGTCACTAAATCCAGGATTCTAAATCTTGGATGTTCCCATAGTACTCATAAATGAGTAGGTCCATCTTCCTGCAGTGGCAACCATGAAGCTAAATGGTGATTAAAACTATCTGAGGGTCCCAAAGATGTTGGCATGCATAAGGTATAAAACACATCATCAGTTTGGATCCCAGAGAGTTGAGGTATCCCTTTTCTACTTTCTGGATCTTACATGGATTTAGGCAAGCTTATCTGTTAACAAATTTGTCTTCATAAAAGAAAATAGTGGTTTACTTTATTTCCTGTGTGCAGAAGGCTTGGAAGTAATGGTGGGTGTAAATTCTCCACTGTATTTTTAGCCCTTTCAAGCACTAAATGAAATTTTTTTTTTCCTTTGGATAAATCACAAAGTTCAGGATATTATTCCTTTGCCTGGATAAACCTCTACCAGGGCAAATGATGTGAGGTGGATATCAGCAAACCTATTGTACTCCAAGATTACTTTGAAGAACACTGAATTTTTACTGATTTATTTAAAAATATGTCTCCTAGTGGTCTATTTAACCGTAACCTAAGTTCTACCTGTTTATGTAAGATTCTGTTTGGTTTAATACATAAAATCCATATATCCACTCTGAACTGAAATACCAGCATTGTAATGTCTAAGTATCTCGTTTACATTCATAAACAAACTAACATCCAATTGCACAGATCCAAGAAGGTATAATGAATTCAGTATTTACTGAGACATCTTCCCTAAGCAGTTACTGTGAACACAAAAATTATTACAGTTGTATTTGTAATACAATTACAAAGATTGGTATGCAGAAAGGCTATTGCCTATGCTTGCTCCTATAGAAACCAGGGTCACTTTAAATCTCATGTGCCACATTGAGTTGCCACAAATGAAGAAGTCAAAGCTGAGTGGAGGAGCAGACAGAACAGGTGACCTAAAAATGAGCAGAAAGGTATTCCATTCCATGTATGTCATATTCAGTATAAAGCCGAGGGCTTTCTTTTCCACTTCGTAAGTCTGTTTCCCTTATTCTTTCTCTTCCCCTTTGGAAAGGGAGGGGGTTAATACATAGCATCTGTCATTTGTCTAGTGACTAGCCCCACCCTAACCCTTGATAACATCATACACCTGGCTGTGATTTCCTGCTAGTTCTATTGGGTACCCATGTCATCTTTGTCAAAATTATCATTTTGTGATTTTCTTCCATTCAATATTCTCAAAATAAGTAGAAGGCTGTGCTGAAGCTCACCAGAATGATGTTTCTCCAGCAGGAAACTTGCTGAGATATGGTATGAGAAATGGCATGTGCTCAGAACATTTCTTTAGATTGATTTCTGATCAGTCTTATGGGGCAATAGTGAAGGAGTATGTATATCAGAGGGTACCATATCTGGTGCCCTTTCATCTGTATTGCCTATAGGAAGCAGTCCTTGGTGTGAGCAATCTCAGAAACTACATCTCAGTTTGTTCAATTGTAAAGAGAGCTTGGAAAGTAAAAATCATGTAATTCAGGGGAGTCAGGACATGAAGAACTAAGAAGCTACCCAAAAGGAGAAAGGAGATCTCCAGATGCTGATTAGATCTAGCGCTGCCTTTGTCCCAAGAGTTTCACAAAAGATAGCAAGGACCAACCTTGCTATTTGCTGTTCCTTTGGCTTCTAATCCCACACATCAAGCCAGTCTTGTTTTCCAAGTCAGAATCAAGAATTAGCTCTTGCAACAGTGAGCGTAATTCCTCAGTGGGAAACAAACCAAGCAATTTTTGGTGGGGTCATTTGAATGGAAAGAATCAGCTCTTGGATTGTAGCAGATCTTTCCAGATCTGAAGATCTGCTGACATACAGACAGGGAATCTATAAGCAGTAGTCACCCAAAATTCAAGCATAACAGAAACTAATCAGAATCTTCTTTCCAGAGAATTCTGTGACATTCTCCAGATAGACATTAATGCTTAGATCTCAAAACTGTTTAAGTGCCTATCTGAATTCAAAGGGCATTAGACTCATAAAGAAAATTTTAAACTGTGATAGAAATACTTAATTTGTGTATTTCACAACCTGGGCTCCTTCTGTCAATGTGCACACTATCTGCTGAAGTGCTTGGGATGCCTAGCACTGACGTCATCAGGAAGTCTTTCAACCTAAGTATATATATACACACCATATAGTTACACTGCATATAAGCTAAATATATGATGCAGATACCCCCAAAATAAAACATAGTACCTGCTGTTCAGCATTGCCTAAAGTTTGGCAACCCTTTCAGCCAAAGAGTAAATCTCTAAGGCCTGAAATCTTCTGAAGTAGGAAAAAACCCAGTAATTACTGTAGAATGAAGAGGATTTCCAACAGCCAACTTGCCAACAGGAATAAAATATGCATCAGCATCCAAGTTCTTCTGAGTGATTTATTTCATCAACTAATTGAAAAGGCATAAAGCTGACAGATAGTTGATCCTATAGTTCGCAGTTCATAATTCCATGCTGTCCCCTTGGCCTCCCCTGAACAATACCTCATGCATAGTGCCATAGTTCTACAAGATATTCCTCAGGGCATTATAAAATTTGTATTTTAAATCTAGGCTTTCGGCATTAGTTGACATTTGCTGCTGTAGTTGTTGTAAATGAAAGCAACCAGGAGTTAAATGTATTAATGCAGGCAATGTATTACCTAATTTGTTTTCTGAAAATCATATCAGTCTATCAACGTGAATGAGTCACCCTGTAACTGGAATGAAATGACAGCACAGAAAATACCAAAAAGGAGCCTAAGGTTTGTGTATCATTTGCATTTGTAGTTTTATGTACTACTTTAATAACATGTACCTGGTATTTCCAAGGTATTCCAAGATATTTCTAAGTATAGGAAAGTGAATTATTGCAAAAAAACCCTAAACCATACCTTTAGGTGAAAATCAAAACATGGGTAAAGAAATTAAAAGACAAAAATCAATGAAGTGTGAAGATCTTCAAAACCATAATATAAACTGTATGTAGCACAGCACTCAGCCTTTGACCCTTGTAGTTCTATCTCTTGAAGGTACAGACTGCTGCCTCAGACTGTGATACCTCAAATGCCGGTAGTGCTTCATATAAATAAATGCAGATGACATGGCTGTAAATGAGAAGTTGAGTAACCTAGTCTCCCCTTAAACTAAAAGTACAGTCACTTATAAGCCTTGTATCTTCTCGTTGTGATGTGCAAAATAAGTTAGGTGATTCAAATCAGAAGGAATGCAAGATAATTACCTCGCATGCTTCAAGATGAAGTTCCAGTACTGTGTTGCAGAAATTCCCATTAATTGCTTAAAAATGTCTTTTACTGTTAATGTGATCAATTAGTGTATACCTCACGGAAAGTAACTCGAGAAGGTTGACACATACACAAAAGTATTGATAATGAAATTTTTAACTACTTAAAACAAATGGAAGGAAACTTAAAAAAAACCCCTAAAAATATGACCTAATTCTCCTTGGAGCTTGCTGCTTGGTTTTGGCTGTGGCTTGGCTTCTTTTGGACATTGCTGCATCTGGACTGTATATTTTATAACTTGACTGTTGTTTTCTATTAAAATCAACATTTAAAATACCATGAAGTGTTTTGGTAAAGATGTGAAAAGAGAAAAATAACATAAGAGTACATCATGCAAAGGGATAGTTAGGTAATAAACAGAAATATTTGGAATGGAGTAAAGAAGTGAGAAAAAACAAATCCTGAAGTTCTCATGGCCTGTCCCCTTAAATCATAACTTTCAGCTCCATTAAAATTTGTGAAGACATGCAGACCTACCCAACTCAAAAACCAGCAGAAACCTAGCCAATGGAAAACAGAGTTCTGTCTCTCTTCTCCAAACAATGACTCTAACAAGATTATTATCTGAGTAATCAGTATCAGCATGGAAGAAAATCAGGTGCTGTTGACTCAGCATTAAGTGACTGAGTTTATTATGTTCTACTGTTGAGTCATGTTTCAACATTGGGAAATTGGTTTGGATGTGATTAAAAACTTTCAGGAAAACACTGGAAGGAAAGGGAAGGAGTCTGATGTAATCATCTAACATATGGAAACGTGATTCAAATGACACAAGACTTTTCTACTGTCATCTAAAACATATTAAAAAGTGGAGAAATGAACCCATGAAGTTATAAAAAGGAAGAAAAATTACACTTTTGATTATTTAGAGAAAATTAAAATGCCTCCACAGCAATAAAAACTATATTTGGTGCAGTTATTTTAATATTTTGGAGAGAAAAATACAATGTCAGCATAATGCACTGAATGCCAGGTCAAGAAAAGTGTTCTTCATTTCAGCAGAGCAGTAAACTATAATGCTTTATATTGTGTCCATTTCTCCTTGGGCTTTTCTTCTGTCATATCCAGGAGACACATTTAAATTTTTTTTATTTTTTTTTTTTTTTTAAATATGTTTTCCAAAATCCAAATATTCCTTGGGGGAGGGACACTACTGTCCCTCCATACCTTCATCAACCTTTCTCCAGTATGTGCCCCAGAAGTCAGTACCTTTAATACTGGTTTGGAGATTAATTCTTCAGAATGACTAAGGTGGAAGCAAATAATCAAATAAAAACATATATATATGTGCATTTTGTCCCAATGTTTCTAAGCATAATATTGTTTTTACTTAAAGAATAAAGCATAATAAATTATAAAGGAATAAAAAAAAACCCCCATACTTTCCAAACATGAGGTCTTTTATTCTGCCTTATTGCTTCCCTGAAACCCCTTTAGAACCTTCTTATGCTCTGGCTTTCTCTGCTTTATTATGCCCCTGAGACATACAGCTTTCCTTTATCCTTAGCTGCTGAAGAAGACTAAAGCAGATCAAACAACTTACTTGCTTTCCTTTTTATAACTTTCTAGCTGCTCTGCTTGGTGAATCCCTGATCAGCCCTACAAGAGGTTCTCTGATCCTCTCCAAATGACTTTATTGCCAAGGTGACAAAACAATTCTTCTCCGTAGTAGTTAACTTATTGTCAGAGCAATTACATTTGAGTGATATGTTTTAAGCCAGTAATGCTGCTGTTAGCCCTGGATCAGAACTCTACGAATTTTAGTTAAGATTCAGGCTGACCTGCTGCAGGAGAGCAACGATTGCCTTTACAATCAAAAGAAAGTTTGCAATTTGTCATACAGAAACAGAACACTTAGTCTCAAAAATGAAATCTTCACACTGTGCAGACAATGTCCTTAAACTGTTACACTGAGTAAAAGCATAGTATTAAGGTGAGAGGTTTATTTTCAGTCATTGTTTTAGTGCAAGGTCTTGGGCAAATACTATGTTGCAGAAGAAAAGTAAGAGAAAATTATGGCTACCAGCAGAGAAGAGAGAAGCAATACAAGAAATACAGGATTGCTATTTTCTAATGGAAACTGAGCTTCCATTCCACTAGATGCTGCCGTTATTTGTACCAATGTAGCGATGATTCCACAGCAACTACTGAATGAAGATAGAGGGAATTGCTGAGTACACAAAGGACTGCTAATAAGCATAGAGTTATGATGTGAATATAAGTATCATTAATGTTCACTATCCATTTTGGTCTAATAATAGGGAGTAATGACTCAGTTCCCAGGGCATGAGGGGCCTTTTCCTCTCCCACTGATAGAGAGCACAGGGAGCACTTTGGGAGATAATAAGCCCAGGGAATTTGAGCCGGGAAACTTTCCGTAGCGTCTTTGTATAGCAAGGGCTACATCCACAGACATAGTGCAGTTCAGTCTAAAGTACCCTGGAGAGCATTGCTTGAATTTGGGCTACATTTCTTGCATAAAAGCTATAGTCCCTGATTTTTTCTCTATTTTGCACTAAATTGTATACTTCACTTCTCTTAGAAAAAAACCCAGTAGCTCCACTTCCATTTTTCCACAACAAATATCTGGGTACTGTTCTACCCTTTGAACACTTAGTAGTTTAATGTCCCCTCCCACAAAATATAATTTGCATATTATCCCATGAAGCAGTCATTTCACATTTTAGCAAGTTTCAAATGTGTCTGATACCTTCAAGATCTGATCTGTATTTGTTGATAGACCATGCTTTGTTTTCCCCTGCACCTCACAGTATCTGGCTGTAGCATCCATCAGTGCCTTCTTTGCAAATTTTTAGAGATAAAGGCCTCTTATGCATTTACATGATATCTAACAAAAAAGTCCGATTTATGGCTGAGCACATTGGTGCTTCCATATTCAAATAATCATTACATTATGTGTAAAGGCTGCAGAAAAGAACAGATAATCTTTCTTAAACTCAAAAATTCTGAGGCAAGCAAAACCCTAAGTGCTGCCATCCTTCTTTCCCCATGTGTGCATTGTGAAAGTTCGTTAGGTCATGTGCTAAAGGTATAAATTATCATAAATGGGAAATATTATACCTATGGAATTATGTTAGACTACCTGCCTTCCATCTGAGAATGCCAAAACAGAAGTGAAACTATGTCAGTGACCACAAAATTTTTGAGACTGCTTTTCTGTTCTGCTTTTGTTTTTCCTATCTTAAATACAACAGTTTCTGAAGGAAACTATACTAAAGGCAATTTTGACATACGGGAAAAAGGAAGGAAAAAAAAAATCCATGTGAGATTAAATTTGTATCTTTGTAGAAACCAGAAATCTATTGTCCATTTAATTGAAGATTATTTCACAGATCATCTAATGAATACAAAGTCGATTCAGTTTTCTATGATAAGTGATATATATTCACTTTTGAAATGCAACCTGATCCGTTTTTCCTCTACATTTCAAGGACACTTTAGACATTCATAAAACTCAATCTTTTATTATCATTTCATGATGGAAAAGTACAAAGGATTGTCTGAGTCAATAAAAGATTATTCAGGGGAATAGACATCATCAGTGATGATATGTCTTATTTTAAAAGACAGCGGCTATTTGACCTAAGTGTGCTAACCCTTTAGCATGCTGAGTGATTAACTCTTTAGTCAGTATGCTCCATGGGAGCTAGTGATCTCCTCCCCATGCAACAGTCTTCTTATGTAAATCTTCAGTAAGGTATACCTGAGAGAATTGCAGATTTATCAGGACTCTGTAATGAATTCTGGAAAAGTATTGCACTATCTGACTGCCCAACTACCTCCCAAATAGAACATATCTAATATGGATGAGCATTACCCTATAAATTAAACATGAGTGTAGTAGTGGCAGAACCCACAAAAACTTACCAGCTTGATTTCCATCTCAAAACTACATGGTGACGTATTAAAACACACAGATTAGATACTAAGACTGCACAATACATTTCCTTGAAGAAAAAGTATTCCACAGCTGTCACTATGTGTGAATTTACACATTTGTCTGAATCAGCAAGGTGGTCTCATCAAGAGACACTGCTCTTGTTTTCAGATCTTAAATAGTCATATGTATTTTCTGAATATTCAAGACATTCTTAATAATATACAAGAGTCTATTAATTTACAGAAGTAATGAAGAGTTCAGTCACATACAGGAGTACAAGATGAGAGAACACAACAAACGCACACCATCATTGTGTATGTGCTAAGCATGATTTATAATACTGAGGAAAAGAGGAATTTTATTACCATTCTGTACTTTGGCTGCTTTTTGGTATCTATGTAGTGCTGTAATAGTTGGCATCAGTCTGAAAAACATTTATAAAGTTAGTTCTGTATGTGTCCATATACGCAGAGGAAGCACTGACTGTCTGTTATTTCTCAGAGACTAAAAATAAAATAACTATCTGTTCCAATTGCATAAACATCACTTTACTCCTAAAAGTCAGAGGCAGTTGGGTTTAAGTTCTCTCAGAGCTTTCAAAAGAGGCAGTTATGAGGCCTGTTGGTTTTTATTTTGTTTTATGTCTTTTGGAAACAAGGAATTATTTATTTGCAAGCACAACAAAACTTTCTTTATGAATGAGAGTGATTATGAACCCCAAAGACTCGGTTGTACTGAATTAGATGATACAAGAAAATAACAATATTTTTTAAAGTTGCTAATGAAATAGGTGTATGAACTATTATTTTACATAAGGTAATCTATGACATGCATAGTATTTAGGAATTAATCAAAAGAGATGAGTGGCCATGTAGTGGATACGAAAATAAGATGGCAAAGCCAACACAACTCTGCAGAAAAATGCAAGCTACTGAATACTACCTAGAAAAGCAATAAGCAGCACAAAGTATTCCAACAATGACGAATGAAGGTCAAACACTCAAGTCACCTTGTAATGCTTGCTCTTTGTGATTTTAAAGTTTAAGTAGCAAATCAAATGCTTTTGAGGGATACTGCTGTCACATTGAGAAAACCTGACTGTACTGACTTTTATCCAACTTTACCACTCCAAATTTAACTGCATTTCCTTTATACTTTATACATTTTTGTGATGATTCATATGTCAAAGACTTCTGCACATTTAGTGTAGCCAGCTTCTGCAGATCCGAAATTTTACTTCAGTTACTCTTCTGCTTGTCTTTGACATGTTCATCTTCAACTGAACTACTTACTGGTAGTTGTGGTTTAGGCCCACCCAGGGAGCAACTAAACAGCATAAAACTGCTCACGCACTCCTACCCACCCTCCACCTCCCCTCCAGTGGGATGGGGAAGAAAAAATATAACAAATGGAAATTCAACTGTATTTCAGTTAATATGTTTAAGACAACATATTAGTGTCTTTTAGGGTGACTAGGCACTGCTCTAACATAGGCAAATAAATAAGTACATATATATACTTTATTAGGCTCTCTCCATTCTGAAGGGGTGTTTCAACATCAGTCAATTTTGAGTAATACTTCATATTATTAACTATAAAAAACCCCTCTCCTTTTTTAATTATCTTGTTAAAGTATGAAAAGTTATTTAATAGGGTTTTATTTTAAACTGTAGAACACTTTCATAGGATTTAAATTGTAGGCATAATCAGAAATAATCTTTCCTTGAATTCTACCTTCCTTTCAATAGTATAGCCTTGAGTAATAGATTTCAACTGAAAAGAAATATGATCTGAATGTTGTATGAAAAAGAATTATTAACCAGCTACTAACTTATAAATCAGATTTCCTTAATATCCCCATACTGAATATCAATACTCTTGTCATTTTGCCACGGGTTGTGGTGTACTTAATTATCTCTGCAAAGAAGACAGATGGCCTGTGTTTTACAAAGTCTCAGCTTTCTTTCCCCTTGATTGACCATGAGAGCCAATATTCACAAATCAGAAAACCTATACTCTCATTTTCCTTAATGAGCCAGAAGCAAAAATAAATTAAGGTTTGGATCTTTTTTTTTTTTTCCCTCATACAGCATCAAATCACTTTATAAAAAAAAAAAATTTTTTTTAGAAATCTCTGGCAGTTTCCATATTTTATAAGTAATCACAGAATCACGGAATGGTAGGAATTAGAAGGAACGTCTAGAGATCATTGAGTCCAACCCCCATGCCAGAGCAGAATCACCTAGGGCAGGCCACACACAAACATGCCCAGGAGGGTTTTGAAAGCATCTAGAGGAGATGCCACAAAGTCTCTGGGCAACCTATTCCAGGGTTCCATTACCCTCAAAGTAAAGAAGTTTTTCTTTCTTGTTGAGGTGGGACTTCCTGTGTTCCAGTTTGTGACCATTGCCCCATACCCTATCATAGGGCACCACTGAAAAGAGACTGGCCCCTCCTACTTGACACCCTGCCTTATTGATAAGATTCCCTCTCAGTCTTCTCCAGGATAAACAGGCCCAGGGCTCTCAGCCTATCCTCGTAAGAGAGACGCTTCAGTCCCTTAATCATCCTTTTAGCCCTCCACTGAACTCTCTCCAGTAGTTCCCTGTCTTTCATGAACTGGGGAGCCCAGAACTGGAAACTATACTCCATATGTGGTCTCAATAGGGCAGAGCAGAGGGAGTGAAGAACTTCCCTTGACCTCTGACCACACTTTTCTTAATGCATCCCAGGATGCCATTAGCTTTCTTGGCCACAAGGGCACATTGCTGTTCTATGCATAACTTATTGTCCACCAGGACTCCAAGATCCTTCTCCGTGGAGCTGCTTTCTAGCAGGTCAACCTTTAACCTCTACCAGTGCAAGGGGTTATTCCTCCTAGGTGTAGGATTGCACACTTATCCTTGCTGAACTTCATTAGGTTTCCCTTTGCCCAGCTCTCCAGTCTGTCCAGATCTCTCTGGATGGCAGCACAGCCTTCTGGTGTATCAGCCACCCCTCCCAGTTTAGTTTCATCAGCAAACTTGCTGAGGGTGCACTTTATCCCTTCATCCAGGTCATTGATGAAGATGTTGAAAAAGACTGGACCCAGTACTGACCCCTGGGGAGCACCATTAACAACAGGCTTCCAGCTGGACTCTGCACCACTGATCATAACCCTCTGACCAATGTCTTTCAGCCTATTTCCCTATCCAGTCATCTAACCCACACTTCATAAGCTTCCCTATGAGGATGTTATGGGAGACAGTGAGAAACGCCTTGCTCAAGTCAAGGCAGACAACATCCACTGCCCTCCCTTGTAGAGGGTTATCAGATTAGTTAAACAAGACTTTCCTTTATAATTCTATGCTGGTTACTCCTGATAACTTTCTTTCCTCTGCGTGCCTAGAGATGACCACCAGAATGAACTGTTCCATCACCTTTACAGGATTGAAGATGAGGCTGACTGGTCTGCAATTTCCTAGGTCCTCCTTGCCCAGTTTAAAGACTGGAGTGACACTGGCTTTCCCTCAGTCCTCAGGCACTTCTCCCATTCTCCCATATTCCGCTGTCTTTCAAAAATGTTGAAGAATCACTCAGCAAGATCAGGCAGCTCCCTCAACACTTGTGGTTGGATCCCATTGGGGCCATGGATTTGTGAGTGTTATTTGCCTAAATGAAGGTTTTGCCTAAATGAAATTTGCCTAAATAAAGATCACCTAGTTCCAACCCCCCTGCCATGGATGGGAACACCTTCCACTAGATCAGACTGTTTAGAGTCCCATCCAGCATGGACTTGAATACTTGCAGGGAGGGGGGATCCACTACTCTTTCTGCTCATTCTAACTAAATAACCTCTGAATGCCATTCTTTTCTCCCACTGGTCTGAACTACTTACTGTTTGTTAAGGTAGTCAGTGGAATCCAAATACACCTGAAATGCTTTGTCATTCTTTTGAGCCGTTTTATCCATGCACTAACAACTAGATTGAATGTGATTTTTGACCTGACTCAAATCTTCCATGTCACCTCAATACCTTCATCCAAAAGGAAAGAGTCTTTTCACACCCCTTCAATTTATTCTGCTATTTTTTTGAATAAACAGAAAATAAAAGCTGTAATTGAGAATACTCTGGCAATAGTAAACCCATTATGTTTGCTCCAGTGCAACTGTAACTATTCCAAGTGATCTTTCATCTACAGCTCATTGTCATGATAACTCAGACTGAGTCCATAAGAGTAATTTGCCTTGTCTTATGAATATGTACTTGGGGAGTCTTTAATGCACAGATTATTGACACTGTAAACTCTAACTCTTTTTGTAATTTGAGCTATTACTATCCATTTGGTCAATAGCTGCTGTATTATAAAAAAAAAAAAAAAAAAGAGAAAGAAACTCAAACAAAACCCATGTACAACCCCCTTGATGTATATATCAGTATACCCAGAGCAGGTAGGTATATTCCATTCAAAATTGCTTTCATAAGATAGCTATCATATATCTTCTTTGTTTGTTTGCTGCTTGTTGGGTTTCTTTAAGCCAAATGGACTATTTCATTTTATTCAAACAACTCATCACTAACCCAAATTACAGACTAATATTTCTACCTGCAGACTGCTTTTGAGATTTACTACTCCAGAAAGTGCATAAAACAACCAAGGTAATATTTTAACTGGAGTAATTGATATATACAAATGACTGAATAAGAACACACTCTGAAATTTCAGGTATGCAGGTGAAAACAGCCTCTGTCAGTCTAACCTGAAGGTCTAAAGAAGAGCTTTAGTGACACTAACTTTTCTAGTATTACAAAAATATTTTTTACCTTAGGCGATTCCTCTTGGAAGGGTTCTGTCCCCAAATTTGGGTTATAAATTTAGGTTTTATGGTCTCCTGGCTCATGTGTGCTCCCTTTTTAAAAGCACACATTTTTATTACACCCCATATTCAATGTAGTGAAAAAGTAACAAGAATCACATTTTTTTTCCCAAATGTCTTTGTTTCTAACAGAACTATTAATCATATCATATGACGGTAGTCCCTAGAGCCTGATGACCCAGTTTCCATGAATTAAATACAGGTTAAGACCATGACCTTCAGTTACTGTGTCCAGTTCTGGGCTCTCTGGTTCAAGAAGGACAGGCAACTGCTGGAAAGGGTACAGCAAAAGTCTAAGAAGATAATTAGGGGACTAGAACATCTCTCTTTGAGGAAAAGCTGAGAGACCTGGAGCCGTTTACTCTGGAGAAGACTGAGAGGGGATCTTATCAATGTTTATAAATACCTGAAGAGTGGGTGTCAAGACCATGGGGCCAGTCTTTTTTTTGCCCAGTGAGAGGACAAGGAGTAATGCACACAAACATGAACATAGGAAGTTCTATCTAAATATGAAGAGGAACTTCTTTACTCTGAGGGTGATGGAGCACTGGAACAGGCTGCCCAGAGAGGTGGTGGAATCTCCATCTCTGGAGACATTCAAAACCTCTCCTGGACACATTCTTGTGTGATCTTAAGTGAACCAGCCTTGGCAAGGGGGTTGACTGGATGATCTCCCACTGTCCCTTCCAACCTCTACCGTACTGTAGTTCTGTGATATCATCTCCTCAAGAAAAAGGTACAGTCCTCTTTCATGAGACATAGTGAAATATATAGATGAAATGCTTGTTGTGAAACACTGTTAAACCCAGTCCTGTAGTTGCGAAGCTGCACTTAAGTGAATCCATGATTAGCCACATGTCACAAGCAACCAAGACAACCACACTTTGAGGAAGGTTTCTTAACACATTACTTGTCTGATGGGTGCAGAAGAAAATGAGGAGTCTTAAACTTTTGAAAGGAAGAAGACAGAAAATTCATTTAAGGTTGGTTTATAACTTAGGAAAATGGGAAAGACATTATGCACACTGGGTCATGTAGTAAAAGTCATACTGAATAAGATGGAGGAGCTGGAAATAGTGGAAAGTGAACATGTTCATAAGAGATGGGAAGGGATACCCCTAGTGTAAGCTTAAAAGTCTCCACTCCCTCCTATCACCCAGGTCAAATCAAAGGCAGCACTCTTACAGTGAGGCATAAAGATGTAAAGATATAGTTGGAGAAAAAGTTCATCACCTTTAGGATACATGTAAGATGGTCCTGGGATGGCTTCAGATTCATTAGACTGCCAGGAGCTGTAGGTACTCACTGAGGAGGCAGGAACTCCTCATGTTGCACAAGTTCACTCCTTCTAGCTGGGCATGAACAATCATTGCTTAATTGCATCGTCCTCCAGCAGGCAGGAAACAACAAAACTTAACAGCATTGACAAGGTGCATGGTGAAGCTACCACTCTTATGTACATATCTGCTCCATTACACAAACGGGTGTTTCCCTCTCACCTGTCCACTTTTCCCACAAGCCTTGGTTTCCACATAAAGAAACCTGGATGCACAGGCCAGATGAGAGTCAAGTCCAAATCAAGGATGAGTTCCCCTAGGGAGAATGCAACACACACCACATCCATTCACCTGCAGGTCAGTTTAAGCAGAGCCCAGGAGAGCAGTTTGAAGTGAGGACAGGAAGAAAAGCACTTTGTTCACTTTGGGGGTTTATTTAGGGTTTTTTGGTTGGTTGGGTTTTTTTGGGGTTGGGTTGATTTTGGGTTTGTTTGTTTTTTTGGGAGGGAGGTATGTTCCTTAATGTTATGGATCCTTCCTTTCCAGGTGTTTATTATCAGTATAATAGGTCTGTAATATTACCTTACCTTTTTCCTTCTAAAGTAAGGGATTTGAAGAAGATTATATCAACCAGGTCATGTGCAGATTAGATTAGAATGCAAAAGCTTCCTTTCAATGCACCTACTGTATTGTAGCTTTATCCTGTTCCTGTTGTTTGAGTTCCAATCATTGTTAGAGGTCAAGTATTGCTATATATTTCACAATTAGCAGTAAACTTCCTTTAGAAATCAAGAAAAAAACTAAACAAACAAAGAAACAAAAAGTTCTGTAAATGTTTCCTGTGTATTTTAACTGTAAAACAATTGTAATGAAACACATTGGCATCCTTTTGGTTTGTGTCTGCTTTTCCAACTGAAATCTCCCAAGGTGTTTCCATGACAAGCCTGATTTTTGGTAATGCATGACCTTTCTCAGCCTGGCCTCATATCACTTTCCTTGTAGCTACTAAAAATGCAATTTGCTTTCTTCTTAAGGCAAGTTTAAACCTAAGTTTTAGCCCTAGAAGACAGCATTGAAATCTATTTTCTAAGGACATTGCTTAATTTCTCATTAGACAATCACTGATTAAGTTCCAGCATCTGCTGATTTAAACCTTGAAAATTAAAACCAGATTTCTTTTTTCCCCAGACTCAATAGAATTACTGTTGATTGGATAATTAACTATGGCTATTGTGTCTGAAACAGAAAAAGCTGCCTGCAGCTGCATCTGAAAATATTTTCTCTAAAATAAATTGATTCCAGAGTTAATTGTCTTGGGTCCCAAACAAAACTAAATTAAATCCGTGCCTGCAGTGTTTTTAAATATATTAAATACTATTATTTAAATTTCTCAAGTAACCAGGCTCTGCATCAAGTAATTCAACACAGAAAGTTGCCATCCTTCCTTGATCAAGTGTCAGGGTGACCATTTCAAGTGACACAATGACACAGAAGTTTATGGTTGATGTTCAATGGCTTAGTCAAAATAGTAATTATAAGAACTTTCTCCACTACAGGCAATTTTTTTTACATACTCTTTTAAGCCACATGTACTTCAGCAGTTGTAGATTAATTTAAACTGATTCTATCTATCTTATCTCCAATCCCAAGGAAATACAGATTTTCTTGGAGGTATTTGGTTTATGGAGCTAAACTCTGCCATTAATACAACCATGTGCTGAAGTTACATTAGAGATTGCAAAATCAGGTTGTGGCCACACCGCTGAAGAGCAAACTTAGCACCCCTAAGGTTACAGAGAGCAGACACACCCCAGCTGGGCACATTTGAACAGCCTCAGGTCCAATTACATATACATACAGGTAAATTTACACTGCGCCAAAAATCTCAGGAGACAGTCTTCATATCACTGCACTGTGGCTTTGCAGTACTTGTCAGACCTGGTATCTGTGAACCACATTCTGTTTCATGATGTGTCAGTGTGTATTGCTGTACCAATCTGTCTCTCACAAAGATGTTGGGCAGCTGCATTGTAAAGAAAGCAAGTGCTATTATGAACTGTAGCAAAAATTAGGACTATCCTGGGGAAAAGGAGAATGTTTCAAAAAAAATCAGAATCACTGTGGTTATATATGAGGGCCATGAACTAATCTTTGGCTTCAACATCAACTGACACCAACTGGCTTACATCTATGCTGCTTAGGGCTAGTTTCCTTTAAAACAAATTTATTTTGGAGAAAGCTAGTGGAAGCACACCAAAACTGATCTGTGGAGTAGGCTAATGCCTATACACACAAATCAGAGTCCCGTGTCAGAGCCTGCCTTTTGGACATCACCAGTTTATCAGCATAGACGTATGTGTACCACATCAGGCTCACCTGTGGACTTAAATGCAAAGAGGACACAACCATAAAGTCTGACCAGATAGAGATAGCAAGAGATAGCTGAGGAAATGTCAAGCATATCCCAAATTATGATGTCTGTGGCCATGCAATAAGAATCAAAGTATATAATTTTATGCTTTCTTCAGCTTTGCTCCTTAAAAAGACCATCACATGGAGATTCACAATTCCTTTATGATGAATTAGACCCATTGAACCTACAGAGTCATAGCAAACAATGACTAGGCTGAAGGCACACAGAGAGACTTAATATGTATTAATTTAGAGTTAACTTTCAGATATAGAAAAAAAAACATTTCAGAGAAGAAGAGATCTTGGCCTTGTTTTGCAGACAAAGAAATTGCAAGTAATGATATAGTAGAAAAGATTTAAACAGAGGAAAATGTATAGAGAGACTATAAATTAGATGGAAGTGATTATAAAGGAAGTTAACATTACATTTTATTAACTAATTTTTAAATTAACTCTCATACCTACCAACTGCCATCCTAAGCTACTGTTATAGGCTATATAGATATAGAATTTCTGTCCCTCTCTCAAAATAATAATAATAATAATAATAATCTTTCAGATATTTTTATTATAAACATTTTTTTTGGCCTCCTTTCTGATGGAGTTCTGATCACAAGGTTACAACACCTGTGTTTAGACATCTACATATAGGTTTTTACCTATGAGTTAACTCTACAAATACTCATTATAACCAGTGGATGTCTAGTTTTTAGCAGTGATCTAAATCAACCCTTCTAGCACCAGTGAAAAACCATCCTAGCTGGCCACTAGCTACTATTGCCTAAAGGTATGTGTCTCCTCTGCTTCTCCTTTCATATTTGAAAGCGAGGCTCAAATGATAGAATCACAGAATCATTCTGTTTGAAAAACACCTTTAAGTATACATATCAGGTCCAACCATTGACCCAGGACTGCCAGTCCACCACTAAACCAGTCCTCTCACTGTCCCTCAGTGCCACATCTACACATCTTTTAAATGCCTCCGGGGACAGTGACTCCAGCACTTCCCTGGGAAGCCTGTTACAGGGCTTTACAACACTTTCAGTGAAGAAATTTTTCCTGATGTTGAATCTAAACCTCCCCTGGCACAACTTGAGACCATATTTTTCTTGTCCTATTGCTTGCTAAATGGGAGAAGAGCCCGACCCCCACCTTGTTACTACCTCCTTACAGGTAGTTGTGGAAAGGTCTCCCCTCAACCTCCTTTTCTTCAGGCTAAACAACCCCTGTTCCCTCAGCCATTCCTCATAAGACTTGTTCTATAGACCCTTCACCACCTTCATTGCTCTTCTTTGGACATGCTCCAGCACCTTAATGTCCTCCTACAGTGAGGAGCCCAAAACTGAATACAGTGTTCAAGGTACAGCCTGACCAGTGCTGAGCACAGGGGCACAATCACTTCCCTACTCCTGCTGGTCACACCATTTCTGATACAGGCCAGGCTACTGTTGGCCTTCTTGGCCATGTGGGTACACTGCTGGCTCATGTTCAGCCAGCTGTTGACCCACACCCCCAGGTCTTTTCCTGCTGAGCAGCTTTTAAGCCACTCTCCCCAAGCCTGTAACAATGCATGGGGTTGATGTGACCCAAGTGCAGGACCTGGCACTTGGCCTTATTGAAGCTCATGCAACAGGCCTTGGCACATTGATCTAACCTGTTCAGATTTCCCTATAGAGCCTCCCTACCCTCAAGCAGATCAGCATACCTGCCTAAACTTGTTTTGTCTTCAAGCTTTTTGAGGGTGCCCTCAATCCTCTCATCCAGATAATCAATATAGGTATTAAAGAGAATTGGGCCCAGTACTGAGCCCTGGGCAACACCACTTGTGACCAGCAACCAACTGAACATAACTCCATTCACCACCACTCACTGAGCCTGACCATCCTGACAATTTTTTATCCAGCGAAGTGTATGTCCATCCAAGCCATAAACATCCAGCTTCTCCAGGAGAATGCTGTGGGAAACAGTGACAACAGCGCCTTCCTGTAGTCCTTTGCCCTTCAGAACTGCCTCCCAAGGGACTCTGCCAATGTTAAACGACACTGAGATCTTCATTAAGTTACCTCAACTAGCATCTAGTGACACTTGAGATGTCTTCATATGCCTTAGATATCTCAATGGTGGTAACTCTGAAGCCATACCCTTGTAACATAGCATCCAGAGGTTCGGAGCCATACCTTAGGGCACCTCATAACACAAGTCACCTATGTTTAGGCAAGTATCACCCCTAAATTCCCTATGTGTGGACAACTAAATAAAGCCTCTTGTGAATACAGTTGATGGAGCCTGGATGATTAGCTGAGCTGACAACACATAAGGATCTAGTTACATTTGAGATGTCTTATGGTATCCCCACTGTCCACACAGTCTCCTGTATGGCCCATGGTATATCTGCAGCTTTAACATGATGCCTCATTTACTTTATGACATCCCAGATGACACTAGACACCTATGTTTAGTCAACAGAACTGAACCCCAAAGAACTACTAATCTCACCTTAAAACAGATGTCCGGTGGCTGGACAGCTGAACTGTTTACCCAGGACACATTAACTGAACTGGACATGGTCCAGTTTCAATTGCCAAGAAAAACTGACCTTGTACTACCTGCAGTGCTCAGCAGCACACAACATGCATGGGACTGGCACATTTCACCCAGCTAAACTTACAGATATTTGCAAGAGTACAACTATATATCTAGGTGCCTCAAACTGTAAGCAATATCCTGCTCTGGATAATACTTAATATTGTTTCATATTTTGAATCACATTAACGCATCTGAATTACAAACAAACATTTGTCTTGCTTTCTGTTAAACAGGTGAAGAAATTTTAATATAATTAGAATGGCTCCAGCTCTTGATTAAATTTTAAATCATTTTTTGTAAGAGACTATTTCTTTCTTTGCTTTGTTTGTTTGTCCTGTACATATTTTCCTGTGCACATTTGCACTTTATGATTGTTATTAATTACAGTCTTTCTAAAGTCTGCTTTAAATCACCATTGGATAGATTTCAAAAGTCAGGTACATGGTGTGAATGAGCAGGAATTCATGTGAAACCGTGCCGGGAAACTGAAAAATGACAGTATTAATCCAGTTCTGGATTGTGGTATTGCAATATGCTGATGTCATGTGTGTGGTACTGTGACACCACCACTAAATGGTAAAAGAAATCTTTCTGTGACTTCAAAAACTATTTGTCTGTACAATGACATTACAGAGATTCAAAGTTTGTTTACTTTTTTATCAGTCAGTAGGTAGGATCTAAGTGTAGGATCTAAAGCTTGAATTTGTTGTCTGGGAAAAAAGTAAAGTTAAAAAGAATCCTCATATTTTGCACTTCAGTAGTTGCATAATATGTGAACAATAAATTAAAAAAAAAAAAAAGCATTTCAGCAAGGACCTTTTTCCTATGGCCAGATAGATACCAGCCTAAATAAGTAACTCTGCATGAGCTTTCTCTCACATTTCAACAAGAAGCATTAGCAATGTTAGTGTATCTTTACTCCATTAAATCTTCAAAGAGACACCCGTGAGGATGAGCATTTAGTACAAATCTCTGTGTACAAAACAATGCTAAAAAGCCTTCATAGGCATAGATACTTTTACAGAAAACCAGCATGGTTTTAGTAATACACATCATTAGTATGAATGTGGATGAGCACATTTGGTTTGCCTAAGTGAGTGTGTTCCTACCATTCTTTTTTTCTTCAGAGACTAAATAAATAAAAAACTAAAATTCATTTTCAGTCTGGTATTTTGAAACGTGACAAAACTTTTTTTCTGACTGTTTTTACTATCATAGCTGCTAAAGAAATGAAACCCATCAATTTTGAACAACATGCATGTAATTAAAGTTTCTGACAAATATTTTAATACATATCAAAAAGAAATTTCTGAGGGTTCCTTTGCTGTTGATATCAATCTTCCTTCAGAACAGGAGTTACAGAGTAAATTTACTTCTTGCAAGACAGTGCCAGCAGTGCTTTCACTGTGTTTTAACATGATTTACTCTTGCTTCATTGAACAGAACATTTACATAGTTCCAAAACATTATTATTAATAGGTTAGCTCCAAACATAATATGATTAAGATGATGCATATGATACAATGTCCTGACGAGGCAAATTTGACTGAAGAGTCAGATACAGATTACAAATTTCAAAGCTGATCTGAGTTCTGATATTTAGGGATTTTTGCTAGGAATATTTTACTGATCTTTACTTCTTCAAGAAGAACATCAAAGTGCTTCAGTCAAATTCAGGAACCTCATTTTTATAAACTCACATGTTTTTTAGATTTCTGTCAGATCCAGTAAAAATATAATTTTCCTTAGACTTCCTTCCCTGGCATCATTATATTAGCAATATTTTAAGGTAAGCTGCAGAGTATGTAGCTTTTTTTTTTTCCTTTATAATAAAGCTACCTTATGCCATCACTTTAATATAAAGCAATTGTAAAGAGGAATGTAAATTCACAGAACTCTTAATGCAAATGAGAAGCCAAAATAATACACTTAACACTGTCCAAGTTTTTGTCTGACCTTTTACTGATCATTCTCTATCATCCATTAGATTTCATTGGATCTCACATCAGATGCAAAATGTTTTATTAGTGACATATCTAGGTGCTTTTCTTGATTTACTTTCAAGTAATTTTTTATAGGTTGTCTGAATATTCAACAAAGCATGTAGTGCGGAAAAGCTTTGAATACACAAGGAAGTGACTGAAATTCATATGGAGATTGTCACACTTATTTCTAAAGATCTGGAAAACCTTTTCTTTTCCTATTCTGATCCCACATAATTCTCAGTATTTTATATTGCATTAGTCCTTTTATCCATCACTGAGTTTCCAAGGAAAGGATTCCTCACCATTCAGCATCCTCTCCCCATACCTGGGAACAGAAAGGTAATGTTTGCAGTCTCTTCTGAGTTTCCCTCCCTAGACAGCAACCATTTCTTGCTGTGAAATAGCAGTGCTTCTGGGGGACTTGAAATAGACCAGGAATACCAGATGAGGAATGGTTAATGAATATAGCCGAGGAAGTGTCTTAGAGGCAAAATAAATGTTCTAGAGGTGGAAAAATGAGGCTCCCCATGGCTGTTTTTTTAGTTTCTTTGATTTTTTTTTTCTTTTAAATCTTCCTCTAGGAAAGATCATTCTCTGCTTCTGATTTATAACTCCCTGCTTTCATTGGAATATCTCAGTGGTAAAATTAGAATAACGTGAAAGAGTCTTGTAAATTAAAAACCTTGAGTTCAACATACTGATAAATACTGCAATAAAGTTAATGTTTGTTCCATTTCTGGTTTTACTGTAGAACAGTATAATAGTCTGTGTTGACCTTAACATTTCTGGCTTTCACCATTCAGCTTATTTTGTTTACAATAAACAACAGAACTAATACAGTTGCCAGAAAAGTAGCTTGAAAGCATCTGCACTTGAATAGATAATAGTTCAGTCTTTCAGCATCAAAAATTGAGGATTATAAAATAACCTATCATATAAATGATTCTGCTAAATTACCGACCCTACAATCACTAATCATCTTGATATTTTAACAGGAAACTCTCAATAAAGAGAGACATTTCACACCTCTCAGGGTGATGATTGTTTCGGGATTACATTAGTCCAATGCACTTTATATTTGTTATGAGTATGAAAAATATGGTGAAAAAGATGGTCACTTCATTTCCAAATGAGCCTTCCTAATGTACTGCATTCCTCAAAAAGACAAGAGTTAAAAATTTTATGTGAGAGGCAGAACAGCCTCTCAGGTTAAATCAGGTAAGATTTAATGTTCTGAGTAGAAAAGAAGAGAATGAAAGGCATATGTCCAAGAAACTTCTAGAAGAAAATCTGGTAAGAGCGAAGATGGCAATTGGTGCCAACTCCAGTGCAAGTGAGAAGTCTTCAGCTTAACATCTGATTACAGTAAATCTAAACAGTACAATGAATGATGTGCCATGAAGACATACCTGAGCTGACAAATGAGTTTGTTTAATGAGAGTAATACAGCTGAGATACCTTCATTCAGGCTAATAATTCTCATTACTTTGCAGAAGTTATCTGTCCTGGTGGAAAGCTATAAAAATTCAGTTAGCGATAAGAGGGCAAACACTTCTCTCAAAACAAGGAGGGGGACAAGGTGAGAGAAACAGCATGAGAGTGAGGCAATCTAGAGGCCACAGCAGGGTTGAGGGATTTCTTTTGATGGAATTAACAATTTAAATTGGTTTTAGAATTTCAGTCCCAGTATTAACCAGTGCAGAAGATAACAGGTATTTTAGTATTGTTGATGCACTACAGTATCCCATTTTATTGGGTAGTAACAGTTATGTTGAAAAAAATTGTTTCCTTAGCTGTTCTTTCACAGTGAGTTCACAGTTTTGTGGGTTTTATTCCAGAATTCCTAATTGACCTAACTTATTTCTTTTGTTAAAGGCAATTTTGGCACAGAATTTCTTTATCTCAGCCATTTCAAAGTCATTAGTAATTTAATTCTCCATCTCATTTATTAATGGATCTATTTTATAGTAGTACTGATTTTCCCCTGATACATTTACACAAGCCTATCTCATTCTCCTGCCATAACCTCATTAAGGGTGAGATACTGCAGTTTGATTACAGACAGTAATAAGTGGTACTTTAAAGCTTTCAGACACTCTGTAAGTTTATGCTGTCAGTCAAGCACGTCTGTTCACATTCAGACGTGTCATTGTTCATGATCAAGAACTAGCTCAGTCTCAGGCTTAGATCATATTCAAGAATACTCCCAAAGGGAGTTCAGTCATCCATGGAATACTCAGCTACTATGCTTTTTCTTCAATTTTCTGGACACAGTGAGAATGGAGGAGCTCTGCTCAGTAGCTGGTACTTCCTAAGAATAGTATTCCTTAGTGATTTAATCTAGTTAGCATTTACAGTTCTCCTGTACAGGTATTTTGTTTTTCATAGGCCAGTGAATTTCACACAGCTTGTGTTTGCAGGGAGGCAAGCAGACATCCCTTGTTTCCTTGAGCACAGGAACTGGAATCTTGCCTAGCATTTAGACAGACTGTCTGAGTCTACAAAAGTCTCCTCTCTGCTGATGTTCAAATACACAAACCTCTGTCTTAATACCTTTTCCTTTGTGTGAATGTATTTATTATTGCAAGAATGATCCAACCTGTAAAACTTTAACACCTTTACTGGTCCACCTGAAGTTCAGACACTCACTTAATACTGAACACAAGCTGCTTCCATTCCAATTAGCCTTCTTCAAAGGAATGCCATCTTGCTGTTCCTTAAACATGAGCTTTTCTTTGAGAATCTCCTTTTCTTTTTTTTTTTCCTCACAGGTCTTGAATTATTCTTCCTACAATATCATACTTAATATATTTACAAAAACATTGATATTTGATTTCCTAGAAATGAATGATTTTTTTGTATTCTTGATAGTGATTCAGGGAAAAAAAAAAAAAAAAAGTAGAAACACCCTCCAGAATCTCTACTGAAAACACAGAGTGGGTGAAATTCTGGGTTGGAATGGACTTCTGGGAGTCTTCCTGCCTAAGCTTCCACAGCAAGACTATTGCCAACACTAGACAGGTCAGCCATGGTTTTGTGAGTCCTAAAAACCTCCAAGTTTTTTTGATTTTCTGTGGTTACTCTTGTATTGTTTCCCAGTTCAGTATTTTTTTCTGTCTCACCATAAGATATCAGATAAGAATAGGAGCCACCAACCCTTTAAACTCTGATTTCCTGTTGGTATATAAATAATGATGCACTTTTTATCACAGCAATACTTTATATTCAACTAGCACTTCCAGAGAAACATGAGAAAACTTTCAGGAAGAACTCCTAACAAGGTCAGTATGATAAGTATTCCAGTTCCCATAAAACTTTAGTTATTTTAAAGTTCTCCATCAAAGTATCATAAGTTATATATCTGTAACTTATAGACAATTCACCCTTCCAGTGGAATTTACTTAGGCACTCTATATAAGAGAGGTAGATACCATAGAAAAAGATCTAAAGGAGTCAATACCTTCTGAAGTAAGCTAACGACAATCAGCATGCTCAGAATGCAGTACCCTAAAGTCAGAAATGACTCAAGGCTTAATCAGAATAGAAAGGTGCCTAAGGCACCTGTCTGCCTGGGGGGCAAGGGAAAAGGATATATATGCACAGCCTAGCTGCCTGGATGTTTGGTCCCACTGTGTCTGCATGCCGCTTTTACTCCTGTCTTCCACTGGAGAAAGGGAATGGTGACTCTGGTCCTCTCTTATCACCTTGACAGTCACCTAAAAACAGTAGGCATTCTCCTGACTGAATTTCAAATACCTTAGCTGTTGTTTTGTTTTCTCTTGTTTCTTAGTGACTAATCTACAAGATTTTTTGTCCGTCAAGACTACAGCCTCATGAGAACTTCTAGCAAGCATTTCTTTAAAATTCCCTCTTATGTTTTAACAAAAGTTTTTTTCAAAAGTAAGTCTATATAGCCTTACATCAGCATTTCTTCTATGCCTACAAATAAGTATCCTTTCATTATATTATTACTTAGCAGGTCAGCCAGCATTTCTTTTAACCATGTCTCTGGCTTGATACAAAGTATATATTATATGTATATTTGCATACAATATGAATTAGATATGATCTATTTTACATTCTGGTTTGAAATCTACAGAAAAATCTTCACAGGGGTTTTGGTGGCTTGTGGGCTTTTTTTTTGTTTGTTGGGGGTTTTTTTGGTTTGGTTTTGTTTTGTTTAGGTTTTAAATAAATGTGTTGAACCTGTTTGAGGTGGGAAAAGGTAGTGGTATTAGAGAATCACACAGAAGCAGCTATGCTTAATAGTCTTCAGCAGGGTCACGTCCATGTCTGCAGCCAATCAGGATTGAGCCACACCATATAATCAGCTTTATGAGATAGGAAGTGACACATGTCACATGACTCAGGAGGTGAACTTAACTAGATGCTCAAAATTCCTGTATGAGTCATTTGTTTCAATTACATTGACAGGATTACAACGAGTGTAAATTCACGGTATTTTTTTTACTAAGAGGTGTCTTCAAAGATGGTGATCAAATAACAATTTATTTCATTTGGT
Source organism: Megaceryle torquata (assembly GCA_024611175.1). Taxonomy (NCBI): domain Eukaryota; kingdom Metazoa; phylum Chordata; class Aves; order Coraciiformes; family Cerylidae; genus Megaceryle; species Megaceryle torquata. The sequence goes on from JANIJG010015979.1 coordinate 44,493, forward strand.
ACACAAAGAGATGATTTATATAAACAAGAGATTGTATTTTTTCAAAGAAAAATTCACATTGTACCACCAGTGGAAGAAGAGGAGTACAATGCAGTTCAAGCTGTGGGTTTCAGAGCTGCTGTTAAGACTATGATACTATGGATTTAGACAATGTCACTCTATGATCAGTATGCACAAATTGATATTTGGGGACAACCCAGAAAACATGAAGCTGTGTTAACATGTTTTTCAAGCAGATCTTTCAGTATATAAGCCAAACAGATTCTAACTTTACAAAAGTGGAAATGTTGCAGTTGTTTAGAGGTAAATTATCTTCTGAGATGAGTTATTTTTTCACAGAGGACAGCTAATTCACTGTGATTTGACCTCCTGCCTTTTTACTGACATGTACTGAATGCAAGTCTAGCCCAAGGGTAATGAATGGTGTTTGAATGAGAGATGTTTTACACCAAATTGTGACAAGGGTAATAACATGTCACTGAGACAACAACAAATGTCAGCAAAAGGCCAAAATGAGAATGACTTTGGAGTAATCATTATTTGCTAGTGGAAAAACTGCAGCAGATTAATTCACGAAATATCTAGTATCAACGTGGAATGGCTCAATGTAATGCGAGTACAAGTATTTTTTCATTGCTCACTAGTCTTGCTACATAAAATCTCAAAGTGATGCATCAAGTTACATGTCAACTAGTAGTATATTACTTACTTTGAAGAATCATATTAAAATTTGTTTTGCATCAAGTTCTTCAACCCTGATATGAATAAACATGCTTAGTGATATGCTTTAGTAGTGGACATGGCAGTGCTACGATAATGGTTGGACTCAGATAAGTCTTTTCTTACCTAAAGAATTCCATGAATCTACGATTCCAAAAAGACCATGACACTGATTATGTACTGAATTCTCATACAAAATCCTGGCACATAAGATTATATCAGTCTCAGGAATGTCAGATTATTTGAGTAGACGGAGAATTTGTTTTACATGTTTGTTTGTAAGCTTTAAAAAAAAAAAAAGAAGAAAGGGATGCAGGAAAGAAAATAATTTATAATTAAATGTGACTGTTACTTTAGTAAAATCAAATCAGATTACATTTCTAATGGTTCTGGTATCCTTTCCTCAAGTCATTGTGACTCGATAATGTAAGAGACAGGAATAAATACATGTAATGCTTTTTAAAATATATTAATATATATATATATAAAATCCTAAATATTGAGC
>JANIJG010015980.1:8531-53980 GCA_024611175.1 Megaceryle torquata
GCGGGTCTCTTGTTTTCTGTCCCGCGTGTCGCCTGAGTCGGGGGGGTCGTTCTTCACCCCCTCCCCCCCCCCGTACGGCATGCACAGGCACTGCAAAAGGGGTTAGCTGATGGTTGTAATGATCTCATATATTTTGGGAGCTCACCCTTTTAAGAGAGTAGCGCCTGGGGTGCAGACAGATGGGCTCTGCCCACCTCTCCTTTGGATGCTTGAGGGATCTCCCCAGTCTTTCCCTACAGTGTCATTTTAAGCCATGTCAGTTTTATTTGTCTTTTTCACTCCTCCTCATTACCTGCTGTTCACCCTGAGGCTCCTCAGGGCTTTCTTGTTATAAATTTGATTTGGAAGTTGAAATTGGAAATAGGAATCAGTGGTTCTGAGATTACAACAAGGAGGGAATGTGTCCCAAAGGCTAGGTGGATGTGATTTGACTCAAGCTCTTGATATGGAGTTGGAAATTAAAACCATTCTCCATTGATATCCCTTTGCAGAAGATGTCTACAAGGAAAAGACTACCTGGCCCTCTTTGTGGAGGAAAGGCTCGTCAGCAAAGCAGCACATGTGCTGATGGTCTGGAGAAAATAAACAGACATTGTTATCAAGACGAGAGTGTGTTTTCATCAAGAAAATTTAAACAAATACAGCTCTGTTCAATCACTGTATTTTAAACGGAGGGGAGCAAAGTTTTCTGAGTTATGAGATTGAGGCTGATATTAAAAATAACCTTAAATGTGGCCTGAAAGCAAATCAAATCACTTGTCCCAGTTGTGAGTAAGGCAGCAAAGTGAACATTAAGGCAAAGCCAAGTGGGAGAGTGATAATGAGGCTGTAGGTGCAGAAATTACCACATTCGTGAGAGGAGCCAATTTCAGACTTGAGCGCACTCAGGCTGGTGGTGAGAGGATAGAGACAAAGTGGAAAATCTCAAGATCAGGGGATGGAAAATGCTGCATTACACATCCAGCAGCAATGGTGGCTCTTGAGTTTATCAAACTGGGGGAAGTAGGCAATGACTGAAGCTCATAGGAAACACAGGTCTGTATGTAAGATGGGGAGAGGGACGGGTTGGAGCCCATCAGTTTGACCCCAGTTATATGGGAGAAAAAGAAAGCATAGAGCTAAATATGAAATTGGAGAGAAAGAAGCCTGGGTCTAGCAGAGGTAGATTGTGTTGTATGAATCTGATATCTTTGATAAAATAATGGATTATTCTAGACATAGATTATATCTGTGGCATTTCTTAGCTGGATTCAGTGAAGTAATTGATATAGTGCCTTGTGAAGAATGACTAGGTGAGCTGATGGGGAGAATAATGCAAGAGTTGGAGGTCAGAAGGTATTCAGCTGTCTAAAAGAGAGAATGGATTTAGCTCAAAGGTGAATTTTGGTGAGCAGGAAGAAATTGCTGGGGAAGTCGCTCAAGAGTTGGCCTTGAAATGAACTCTTAACTAGCTGTCATAGAGCTTGTGACACATTGGACAATACGAGCCAGGACCATGACACAGAGGCCTGGAGTATCTTCTGGGAAAAAGTGAGTGTCTTTGGAGAGGGAAGGGAGAGTGCTGGGATGGGACAGCATGAGTGCAGAATCATGGGAGCTCTCACTGTAAGGGACCAGCTAACTAGTTAAGATAGACAAGGGGAAAAGAGATGCCTGTGGGTATTGTTAATTAGCATGAAACATTAGGAATCCTGGTGTGAAAAACAGGTGGCTGAAGGTCTAGGAATCATAGAGGCAGAAGGCGGGGAGAAGAACTTGTCTCTTGCAGGTTCAAGTGGAAGCACTGCACTGGGGGAAATGCAGAAAGCAATGAAGCGAACCAGCTAGGGAACCTGTGGTCCAGAGAAGACTGAAATGTCCAGATGTTCTTCAAGTATCAAAAGTTGCCACAAAAAAGGAAGGAAACAAACTAGGCCTACCCTGCAGCAATGGAGAGCTAGATTAAAACCTTTTAATGTAAGGATGGCAAAATGGTGTGGTTAGAACAATAGGGAGGTGGTGGGACATTCATCACTTGGGATTCTTGGGACCTGTTTACACCATGTCAGAGAAGTCCTTAAGGTAGTTTGATGCTACCAGAGAGAGTCGGGGGAGACATGTACTCACTCCAAAAGTGGTTTGAACACCAGCGTGAGGGGAGATCATTAAAACTGTTGGACGTATTGGACATAAGGAACAAGCAGACACAAGTAGACCCCCAGTAATCTACACTGACAATTAGGAGATTATTTTTAAACTCTGAATAATTGAAACTGTTGTCTGACAGAACAGAATGTCTGGGCTGGTTTTAGGTGGACCTTCTCCATGTGTGACTTGCTACCGTAACGGTCAATGAATGCCATGGTTTGTTCATCCTGCTTGAGCCCTGGCCTTTAGCAGCCGTACTGTCAGGGCTGGATGTAGATGCTAAGAAGTCTATCTGAATAGTCTTCTCTTTTGTGCCACCTCTTGGAAGGCTTGGGCTGTAAGAAGTCACCCCTGTCCTTTGATAACAGCCCCCTGGGGGCTTTCCCCATGGTCCAAGCAGGGAAGGCAATTAATTCATCTGCCAGCTCTGGTTCTGTTCTAGAGAATGTGTTACAACAAAGGTGTTTCTTCCACTAGTTCTGCCTTTCCTGAGATTAATAGAATAAAAGAAAAGAGAAATGAAAAGAGCCTTTAAAAAAACCCTGGGTTTTTAAATTTGTTTTGGGTTTTAATTTTTTTTTTTTTAATATATAAGTCCTTGATGTAGCAGAAAAGTTATATATGATCTTGGGCACACTGGGGAAATCATTCCCATGGTTCTCACTGCCACTCAGGAAAACTGGATTCATGAATCCTGCCATTGCAGACAATGATTCCAGGCCATGAGTATATAATTTCCTCTCAGATTTATCAGTATTATTTTACACTTACATGACACTTTTCATCCTGAAGGATAGTGCAGCACTTCACCAACTACATATGGCACTGCCAAAGAGACAGTAAACAGTAGGCACTTTTGAGAGATCGTCTTGCTTGTGTGCTAGTCCCCCAGATCCTGACTGAGATCCCTCTGGTGCAGTGCACTCTTGGGATGGAGTATTACCTACTAAGGACTGAATCTTGATGCAGAAAATGCTGTGATATAATAAAAAGGAACCTGACAGGGTGTGTTTGCAGCCCAGAAGACAAATCGCATCCTGGGCTGCATCAAAAGAAGTATGGCCAGCAGATTGAGAGAGGGCATTCTCCCTCTCTAATCTGCTCTGGTCAGACCTCACCTGGAATACTGCATCCAGCTCTGAAGCCTTCAGCACAGGAAGGACATGGACCTCATGGAGTGGGTCCAGAGGAGGCCACAAGGATGATCAAGGGGCTGGAGCACCTCTCCTATGAGGACAGGCTGAGGGAGCTGGGATTGTTAAGCCTGGAGAAGAGAAGGCTGAGGGGAGACCTAACAGCCACCTTTCAGGACCTGAAGGGAGCTTATAAAAAGCCTGGAGAGGGCCTGTTTGCAAAGGCCTGTAGTGAAAGGACAAGGGGCAATGTTTTTAAATTAGAAAAGAGTGGAATTAGGTTAGAAATAAGGAGGAATTTCTTTACCACGAGAGTGGTGGAGCACTGGAACAGGTTGCCCAGGGAGGTGGTTGAGGCCCCATCCCTGGAGACATTCAAGGTGAGACTTGATGAGGCTCTGAGCAACCTGCTCTAGTTGAGGATGTCCCTGCTCTCAGCAGTGGGGTTGGACTGGATGACCTCTAGAGGTCCCTTCCAACCCAATTTCTATGATTCTATGAAAATATTGCAGGTGGTGACTATAGGCCATTATTGAATAAGATTTTAAAAATTATGATTATCATTATAATTATCAAAGGAGATTTATGGTGATGATGTTCCCTCCAGTCTGTGAGAGGTGAGTGTCTCAGCTTAAGGCTGGTGGGCCCTGAGCTTCTCAAAGCAGCCTTTCCTAATGCTCATAGTTAAATTCACACCTAAGCACATTGTGTAATTTACTGCCATTGACTCTTCTGACTCTTCTCTCCCCCTTGGGTATTCCTGCGCTCAGTTACACCTTTGTCTCTAAAGACAGAACTTCCTTAATCTTTCTTCCTTCTTCATTAATTTCACATCTTTGGTAATTTGCAGATATTGTGGAATCTGGCCTTGTTTTCCACCCTGCAGACTTGCAAGGCAGCAACATCATTTAAGCACCATATGGTTCTTGACAAAGTCAGGCCTCATATCCAACCTAAACAGTTTAATATTATCAAAAGCCAAAGCTCACTACACCAATAACAACCCCTGCTTCCTCTCCCTGCATTGTATAATAAGAGGAAGAAAGCTCTCAAACTGAGCAAGCCGCTGTGATCTTGAACAGGAGCTGCAGGGCTGGGGAAAAGCCTTTGTAGCACCCTCGTTATGTTCATAGGACAATGAGCATCCACCTGGACCACAAAGGAAGTGCAAACTCAGGTCTGGTTTCAATTAGGATGCTTTAAAAACACAGACCAGGTTTAGTTCCTATTGTTGCCATATATAATTAATTTAGTTGATGTTTAAGTTTTAATGAGGGAACACTGCATGCCTCCAAGCTGCAGAACACTTAGTTCATTCTATTGTCTAACATGTATTTGGCCTTTTCTCTTTTTGGGGCTTGGATTCCAGCCCCCACAAAATTTGATGCATGCAAATATTTTCTGTGAGAGTTAATGTATTCAGCATGACTAGCGGAGGACAGGCTGGGTGAAGACGGGGGAGCTGGGATGAGCATTCATTCCTCAAGCAACACTGGTGGTACAGTCATTAGAAAAGATGAAGTCTTCAACTTCCTTGTTTAATAGACTAAGAGATCTCTGTAGATGATGAGTAATGCTGCATGGAGCAAATGCCAAAATGGAACAGGAGCCCCGAGATGGGTTTTCTTGCAGTACCTTGTAGCAATCAGAAATTATTATCCTCTTTGTGCTGGGATGCTATCAGTTGGCTGAGGACCTTAGCACTGAGTCACAGCAATCAGCATCCCAAATGGTTACAGACATCTGTACTGCATCAGGATAACAACAATGACATTGCTATGCTTGCATCCCACGGGATCTCCATTGAAAACTGGGCTCTTGCCATCCCCTCAGACTTTGGTGCAGCCCATGACAGGGATCACCCATCCATGGGGCTGCTCAGCCCAGGAGCTGAGCATTCAGGTCATGTCCCAGCATTTTGGTACAAAATACGGCCTGAAGAAGGGATGAGAGAGATGTGCAGGCCTGCCAGGTGCCACACTTAGGAAGACTTTTCCGTTTACCTGTTGGGAGCATACTTTTATCCTATTTAGAGAAGTATAAGAAGAAAGAATAAATGCTGGTTTGATGGATTTAAAAAAAACCAAAACGACATTTTCAGATGAATTAGCATTTTAAAGAGCTGCAGGGACTTTTTAGAACAGAGGTTGATAGAGCTACTAAATGAGACTTAGGCAGAAGTGATGATCTATGAGTGTTTTCTTGGTAACTTACTGAAGGGTGAACATGTTGTTAGAGATATTATCAATGGGGTGTCTGTTTGTTATCTGGGACTAAATAAATCATATCTGCAAGCTGATGCTTCTTGTGAAGTGACAAAATCACCCAGATGTAGCATTTCCTGCCAACATAGGATTTGCTGGAGAGAGGCTGTGCTCAGGTGAGATACAGCTCCTGCACAAGAAAAGGATTATCCCTGCAGATGACATGCAGGTCAATCAACAAAATAGTCCTTCCCTAACAAGGGGTTAACTCCAATGTAGCAGGACAGGTACAAAGAGGTAGGATGCAGGGGATGCTTTTCTTCTGTATTTTCTTTGTTGGAGTATGTGGATTAAATACAGGGTTTGTGATCTTAATATTTGCATGTTGATATCAGAAAGTGTTCCCCAAGGAAATGGTGGAGAACTTCTGTGTGAAGAGCTTTCAAGGAAGATGTGAAGTCAAAATGGATTGCTACAGCCTGAGAAAAGTCAACTCATTCATAACAAAAAGAGCAAGACTCAGCTTCTGGGATGCAGAAAGCAATCAAGGAAAAAAAAATTTCAATTCTGCTTGTTCATCATGCATACTTGTTTAGTTTCTGTTATGGAAAAAAAGGGCTAATGAATGTTACTTTAAATGCAGCTAATTAGGTGTGGTCCTTTGAAAAAAACCAAAAATCACATCGTGCCTTGCTGAAATCTTTGTTCTGCCAACAATAAATCTGCTTGGATTGTATCAGGAGTACGTTGGTAACACATGGTTTACCAGCAACATTTTTGTTAGTTGCAGCAATTTGGCTGGAAAGCAGAAGGGCCCTTGTACCCTAAAAACAACCACCTTCCTGTAACCCCAGCTGAACAGATCTGCTACTGATGTGTAACAGCACTGCTGAAGCCTTGGGAAACATGGTATCAGATGATTAAAAGGAGCTGTTTGCCACACCAGGCCTTGCCTTCCACTCCGACTTAAGCAGCTGGAAAGAGGCAGGCACAGGCAACGGTGTTTTTGTGCTTGGCTGCGTTTGTGGTGAAAATGGAAGCCTGCAAAGTCCTGGCTTACTGGAGGATAGTCCTCTTAAATGCTTTCATTCAAAATTAGCAGAGGTTAGTGCATGGCAGGCCAAATACCACATCTTCTCAGCTGGGAAAAAAAGTCCTTTTGAAGTGACTAGGAGTAGTGGCCATAATGAGGGCCAAAAGCTGAATGAAGTGCTCTACCCATTGTGCATAGTGACCATGGGAGCAGCTACCAGAGGGGATGATATTTGTCACTAGAAACCCTGTGTGTGGTGGGGGAAAGTTGAGACCCCAGGGGTTGATATAAGTACAGTTTAATAAAACAACACAAAGAGAGAAGAAAACAACAGTATTAATGAAATAACAGACAAAGCAAGTGATAGAAACCAGAAAGACTCTACTTGTGTCCAAGACTTCCAAGACTCCCACTTTCCCACTCTAGCCACACTGCAGCCAGTTCAAAACAGGTACCCCCCACCCTGCCTCAGTCCTCCCCTTATACAGGGACATGACTCAATATGTTCTTGAATATCCCATTGGCTGGTTCAGTTGTTTACCCTGGCTGTGGCCCCTCCCAACTGCATGGGCCAGCAGCTGTTTGATATCATTTACTCAAATGAAACACAGGACAGCTGGGAAAGAGAAGATTGAGAGGGGATCTTCTCAATGCTTATCAATATCTATCTAAGGGGTAGGGGTCAAGAGGATGGGGTTAGGCTTTATACCAGTGGTGCCCAGCAACAGGACAGGGGGCAATGAACACAAATTAGAACACAGGAGGTTCTGTCTGTTCTGAAAAACTTCTTTCCTGTGAAGGTGACAGAGACAGGCCTAGGCTGTCCAGAGAGGTTGTGGAGTCTCCCTCTCTGGAGAGATTCCAAATCTACATTGACAACACAATCCTGGGCCCCCTGCTCTGGGTGACCCTGCTTTAGCAGGGGTGTTGAATGAGATGATCTCCAGAGATTTCTTCCAGCTCCTACCCCAACCCCTGTGATTCTGTGCTTTGCAGATCCTACAAGGAGACCTGTGCAGGGGATAATACACAGAAGTATATTTAGGAACAGCTGTGAAGGTCCCACTACCATGGATCCCTGAGACCAGGACATCCTTCCCATGTTCCTGCTAATTTCAGTGTTTGCACTTTGACATTGTTGACGTGTCTTTGTGGATTTGTCCTCCTGTAAAAAAGAAAAGGATTCTTCTGGGGTTTTAAGGACTTTTTGTTTTTCAGCAGATGTAAGTTGTCTGGGTCTTGCTTGCGAGTCTGGCTGGGAATTTGAGCTCCACATAAAGAACCATCAATAAAAGTTGATGCTCTTCTATGAATTGTCTGGGATCCTTTGCCTTTGGAGTATCTAGTCTTTTCTTGTTGTAGGATATAGGGCTGGTTGGATAATAGATGTCTGAGCTGCTCTTAAGGTTGTACTTCATCCACTGAAGTCCTGTACCTGTCGTATTTGTGATACTGAGCAAGACAGAGGTTGTAGGTTCTCTAAATGCTTGGGCATTAGGAAATAACAGCTGAGGTACCCATTTTAACCTTCCCACTCCTCTGTGGGAGCGTGCCATTCCACTGATTTTTATCATGGGGTAAATAAGGTGTTTTGGCCCTCAGGTCATTCATAGACTTGACTAATTGAGCTTCATTCAGATTTCCTCCCTAAAAATGACATTTCTTAAAGCCAATGACCTTCACTGGGAATTGCAGTGCCAGAAGTTAAAATACAGAAAATCAGCATGCCTGGAAAGACTTATTCATGTGAAACTGCAGCTCTCCCACCTCAATAAAAAATATTTAACTGCCTGGCATAGCTGTAATGAGATTAGAGCTCATGAACATGCAGTCATCTTACTAACCCTCCTGACATTTTACTGGTTCTATCAGCATTTGTGGTGTGTTTTCCTCGGTGCTTTGGTCTGATGGTGGTGATGGCAGATGGTATTTGTTTAATTCTGCTCCTTCCCTGTGTGTGTGTGGCTCATTGCTGTTCAGGTGGAGTGAGGCTCAGCGGGAGCTGGGACATCCTGCAAGGCTGTGACTGTCAGGTGTGGTGGAGAGGTCAGTTGGTCTGCAGACCCTTGTGTTTTAACTTCTCTTCTGCCTAGTCTTCTCTACTTTAGAAGTATAATTCAAGCGTTGCTCCAATAGAACAGTTAGGCCTAGAAATACAAAGATTTTTGGAGAGGTTTTTTAGAAGTTAAGGCTGGTCCAAAAGAGGAACAGGTGAATGGGCTGTGGGCTTGCAGAGGGCAGTGAGGATATTCGGGGTGGGGGCAGTAGCCTGCAGAACTGGCTGCCAATGTGAAGGACCTGTTGTCACCTGGATTTTAACCTTTAAATCTTGTTATAAGATGCTCAGCTCTGTATTATTTTTAGAAGCCCTGGCAATCCTAGGCAACTGGACTGTTTACCTTCACCAACCCTGGCACTGGTGTGATGGGTCACCACACCAGGAGCACATGCCACCTATAAGTGCACAGGAAAGCATTTAAGCAGGAAGAGAGAGGTTATGTATTTGTGTATGTATGAGCGTGTGTGGTGCATGAGGGTGGGTGTGAGACAGACAGTGCCAAAGGGGAAAATGTGGCCCTGTGCTTCATCCTTCCTGATTGCATCTATGATTTCCATTAATAGGTATGTAAAACATTTCATTACATGGTTTGTTTAATCTAAACTTCACATTTAACTCCCCTGGAGACAGGGCAAGTGAGTGGTTTGTTTTCCTTGTTTTCCCCTGCTGTGACACTGGAGCCGCTCTTGGAGATAACGGAGGGGCTGCTCGCCTGCTGGAGTAGCTTGTAGTCTTTTCCCAGTAGAGGGAGGCCAGGAGATGTGGCTGGCGACAACAGTCCCCTTCTGTCTTCTAACATCCTGCAGCCCGTCTCACATCCTGCATCAGCCCTCAGCCACTACCAGTGATGCCATGTGTGCCCAGGTTGGTTGTCCTTTCTCTGGTCACAGGGGAAAGCCAGGAGGGCAGAGGGACAGGTTCCTAAATGATAAATAAGGAAGTGAAGGAATGATATGGAAAGGCATAAATCCATCTTAAGTGCACTAAAATCTATCCTGTGGGAGCCAAAGCTGGACAGGAACAGGCCCTTCTCTGCACTGGTAACAGAAAAAACAGTGGGGCTGTTGCTTTCCATGTTACCCAAAAAACATGCAGAAAGTGATTCTGTTGCAGCAGAAAATCTGGTGGGACTTGTAAAATGAAGAAAGCTCCTTTGGGTAAGCACAGCTCAATCTAACTCTCTGCTCCAGACATGCCAGTTTCTTTCTAAACATGGAGTGAAATGGCTTTTGTACTTTTGGATTTTTCTTTCCCAGTTTGGAGTGGGATCACATGTTGCAGTACCCAAAATTAGAGCTAGAATGGGGAGCCTTGCATATTCATTTCTTGCTGAAATCAGATCCTATTGAGGGTCTTTAGCCTTTTATTGATAATGCTCCTTTACCAGCAGAAATAGGCACAGGGCCTAAACATGCCCTTATTAAACTTGCTGGAAGTTTTGATGTGGATTTCAATGGCACCAGCTTTTCCCAAAGGAAACTTTTTTTTTTTTTCCTTCTTCTATACAGCTCAAACTTCCAACAGATTTCTGCTGGCTTTTGCTGATTTGCTTCATAGGACCAGTAGCTCTAGCAATGGGCAAATAAACAGAAATGGTCCCCAAACCTCGCTGTGGGCAGGGACAGTTAAAGAATCATTTTGATGTCTGCATCTGGATTTTTTTATATTAAGTTGACTGGGGTCAGGAAGCTTAGATACCACCAAATTCCAGTTTGATTGCTAGCAGGTGTAAATGCAAATGAGGAAAGCATCGTACCTGGACTTTGGCTCTGGATTTTGCCTTCACAAATCTTCCAACAAAAATTCCTTACTAAAATATTTTTGTCACATGGAAGAAAATTAGAAAATTACTGACTTTCAAGTTGGTTCCTTTGCTTGCTTTCAAAATGAAAGCATTGGTTGGAAACATGTGTGCATGTAAGTCTGCTTGAAAGCAGGGTTGCTCCCCTCTAAACTAGCTTTTTTTTAATTCCTTGAAGGTGCTGAAAGACCCCCCGAGAGCTTTTGATCTTTGAAGCTGTTTTATTACAACAAAAAAATTATAAGCACAAGAAAAAAAAATTTATTTAAAGAAAGGAAAACAATGAACTCCTGGGTGAGATGGATAAATTAAAAGCTGGAAAATTAATCTCCAGCCTACCCTGTGAGTTCTGGCAGGCTGCATGTCCTCATCCTGCTGGTCACTGTGTGCATACAAACAAACTCAGTCTGGCTCAAAGTGTCTTTTTTCCTCCACCTTCCCAAGGTTTACACCTGGGTAAGCAAGAAGGTTCTGAATGCTTTTTGGTGGATTAAATGTCACTGATTAAAAGTATAAGACCTGTTACAAACCGCCACACAGTGGAAGTCTGGGAAAGGTCATGTGATGAAGATCTGTGAAGCCATGCAGGGTGTGGAGTACAGATCTCACTTATACATGGTCCCTCCTAAAGGATAGCCCAGCAGGTGTCCAGGAGGAGGTCAGGGAGGTGCAAAACCACAATGAAGTATTTCTTCCCAAGGTGCATCAGGAGGACCACTTGCTGCATCCTAGAACTGTACAGGTCAAAGATTATAAATGGTTTTAAAGTGGATAGACACATTTATGGGAGATAGAACCACCTGTGACCATCACAGGGTGCAGGTACAAACATGGCTTTGGGATATGGCCACCTACTCAGCAGCAGACAGGTCCATGAGATACTGAGATACTCTGGGAAAGAGCCCTTTGTCCATCCCTCATTTCTTACATGTTTCCCCCACACACCCTCACTTCCCCTCGGATCTCTTATCCTCCCTCCATGGAGACAAATAAGCATCTCGGTGCATTCATTCTCCTCCCCTAATTTGGTGTCACTATTTGAAGTATTGCCAATGAACTGGATCCTCCTGAACACTCTCTATGTCATTGCACAAAAAAAAAAAATCCCTCTTTTCCAAGGGCAGCCCATGATATTTCATCTTGCTTGGGGCAACAGATGAGAGACTTTTTTCTTTCATAGGTTAGCTCAGATGCAGAGCCCACAATGTTCCCTGGCAGATTATTAAAGCATTAACCATGCTCATTTAATGGCATTGAAATGCAGATAAGATGTGGTGTATTATGTATTGTATTCCCTTCTCAGTGTGGCTGAGCATGTTTTTTAATGTCAAGGGCAGGTGTTTTTGTGTGATACCTGCTTAGTGGTATTTATGGTGATATTTATTCTAAGGCTTCAGTTAATGTCATTGTCCCCTGTTTCGTTATGCTCTGAGATTATACTGCATGTCTGGCGCATCATTTATTCAATTATTAAAACATCTTAATGAAGGTTAACAGCACAGTGCAGCTCGGCTATGCAGACCTGACACACATATATCCGTCAGGTGTTATGTTAGGAAAAGCAACTGAACTCCATCTCCTGACGTGCAGATGAGGTAGATTAAAACTGCATGCAAAACAGTGACAGAAACGCAGCTCTGAACACAGGCCTTCTGGGAACCAGAGCTACAGAAATGGAAAAAGAGCTGTAACAGTTCTCCCTGGTTTCAGCTGCAAGGAAGTGCTGAGCAGCAGCTTTGAGTTTTGGGTTTCTCTCTTGCCAGTCCTCAGTGAACCCTTCTGTGCTTTGAAGGACCAGCTCCAAAGCAGATCTTTCTCTGAACATGGCTGGTTAGGCTCCCCATGGCTTTATGGGGACACTGGGGCTCTGCATAGCCATGGGGAACCCTTTTTGTGGCCATGCAGACAGAGGAGAGGCCTCAGAGGTGGTGAGGGTGGCATGGGCTGATCCAAGCACGGGCTATGTCTGATGGCACTGGGGTATTGCTGACCACCATTAGAGATGTCCTGCAGTGCCACAGCTGTGAGCTCCTCCACAGGACATTGCTCTTATGCACCACAGGACAAGGCTCCCAGCACTGCAGGAGAGCCCTGAGCAGTAGCTTTGCTGCTATTGGGATAGCATTAAATCTTTTTGTTCCCCTGGCAAATATGAGTTGAACCCTGGGAAAATACTAGAGAACTTCATCACTGTTTTACACAATACTGTTAAGGAACAAGTTACATCTCCAAAGGAGTCTGGAGTTAGGGAAATTCTGTAGCTGTCTGTAGTTATGAGACTAAGGGGCTTGCTGGTTCAATTCTACTTCATCAAAAAAAGGATGATATTTGTGTTTTGTAGCAATTAGCTATGGCCATCACAAAATGCTTAAAAGATGCTCCCCTCGTCCCCCAAGCCTTGGGTGAGAGCCATTGGATTCACATGTTGTGCAGGATGTAAACAGAAGTGCTTCATGCTCAGCAGTCTGTTGATGTGCTTGTCAATTGCAGCTACATTTGTAGCCCAATGGTACAATACTTAATTGAATTGTTACCTTGTTAATTTTTTAATCAACTCATAATGATCTATTAATGACTTTGGAGCAGTGAAGGTTTTCCAGCTCAGGATATGCCAGTATCCTGGGGAATTACTGCTGTATGAGCCGGTCTGAATATGCCAGTAAACCAAGCAATGCTACTGCACACTGTAGTTTACACAGAGAACGTTATTTAAGATTATACAGATGTCTTAGACATGGAAGCCAAAGTCAGCAGCAAAGGTATTTCCTGTCTTCTTCCAGAGGTGTTCCTGTGCCCTTTGCTCATTCCATTAGATTTAATTATTTCATTCATTTCTCTTGAGGTGAAAGGATTTGTACCAAATCTCAAGTGCTCATAATGTCCTCATGCAGTTCAATAGCTGTTCATTGATCTGCTTCATAGTCCTGTAAGCTTTACCCTTACCTGCTAGTTCAGTGATGGCCCTGCTGACATCATTAGTCCCCTCCCCAGAGGTAATTAATCACTCACTGCCTCATTTTCTCCAGTTCATTTACACACTACAGTTGTAGAGCCCAAAAAAAGGGTGATGCAAAGAGAAAACACTCCTGGAGAAAACACTCCTGAATAAAATGTTGGCATGCTTGTGAGGACACTGTTGCACTTATTTTTTCACTGCACATCTGCAGATCACTTGCTCTCCAGTGCTGATGTCCCAGCTCAGACTGATAGAGAGAAAGACAGAGTCTTTCACCAGAAACTCACTTATCTTTCACTGTGTTCAGTCAGGTTTGGGAAACCATAAAATAGACCTTTCAAGCATATAAAGATCACCAGGGTAGAACATTTACCCGGATTTAATGGGGAAGTAACATGAGTGTCACTGATGCAAAGGAAACCTCTCCATCATTCACCCCCTTTTAAGTCCCAAAGGCAATGCTCTGTGACACTTCAAAAATATAAACAGCGTAGTGAGAATAAATATAATATATGGGCTTTGCCAATGCAAATGAAAAGCAATTATCCTGAATCGCAGTCTTAATTTATAAGCAGTCAGTATAATTTGAGAAACTGAAATCTGATGTTGCTAAATCAAATTCCTGTAATTCCACTGGGCATTAAGCACATAATAAGATTACACTGTGCACTGAGCATGTCCTTGTTAAATCTGCTGGCTACTGCATTTTTATTGCTCTCCTGGGGGTTTATTGAGTTTACACTTCCAGTAAAAGGTAATGTTTTCACAGTGTCTTTGGTACGCTGGCCACACAAGTCTGTCTGTGGCAGGCGGAATTGTTAAGCCATATAATTTGCTTATATCCCTTGGTGCTCAACTGGAAAAAAAGGACAATTAAAAGACTCCATGCAGTTGTATATAATCAAATTAAAAATAATAATAATAATAATGAATCTACTGTGCTGTAATCAGTAAGGAAAGGAAGCCATGTGTAATGGTGAGGTTCAGCCATGAGGACAGCTAATTTGATGAGCTCTTCTATTTGGATTTGGTTTTGAATGCCTGAATAGTGGTGCTAATATGATGATATCTGCAATTTATATACAAAAGTGACCTTGAGAATAGCTGCTCTGCAAACAATCAGGAGGAATAGGATTTCCTTGCAACAGGCTGTCTGTAGTCTTGGAAAATGGATGAGAAGGCAGGGGATAAAGGGAGGACAACAAGAAACTCGGATATTGGCCAGTGATGGTCCCTGGGAGCCACACAGTATTTCCTAAGAAAGAGACCCAGAGATGAAATGTGATGTTTTAGGAGGCAGAAAACTAAGAAGAAACTAATTGCCTCCCAAGAAACCAATGCAAAACAAAATGAATGCAGCAGAGACACCAAATACCTGTTGTTGAGGGTGCACCCTGATTTGCATGCACACCTGAAAGCACTTTGCATGGGCATCCTTGCAGGACCATCTCAGCATCCATCTACAGACATGCTCTCTTGGTGTTTGATTCCCTCCTACTCTCTAACTGGGGTTGGGTTAAACTTTTGAGTGTAAAAGTCTCCTTGAAAATGCTTATCACTAATCAGGATAATACTGGGTAAGCTTGATAGACACATTAATTTACATTTTAAATCTTTGCCATTGTAGTTGGGAAAATTCCCGTGGCTGTGAATAAGCAGTGTAAAACCTTGGGCTCCGATCAGTCCTCAGAGGTAACATCACTTAATTCACAGGGAGCTTATAGCATTGTGTAATGATCCTCTCATATTTAAATCTCAGTGATTTTGTAGGGTCATCCTTTTTTCCCTTAGTAAGTCACTTTCCAGAACACTTTTACAGCCAAGGTTTCAAAAATATCGCCAAGTCTGCATGTGGACACCTTGCTCTTATAGCTGAATTTTGTCAGAAAGAGAACAGGCCAAGTGTACATTCCCCTCTGGGAACCAAGATAATTCTGCTAATCAGGACTTGTGATAGCAGCATGAGAACAGTGGGCCCTGAGGCCACTTAGAAAGTCCAAAACTTTTGCTTAAGACCAAATCTGAATTAGAAAGAGAGCCTTTCTCTGGCATGCTCTTGAAATTTCCAGCAGCTGACTCTTGGAAGATGTCTTGACTTGCTTGGAAGAAAGAACTATATATTTATATATATGATTTCTGATGTGTATAGAAAGGTTCCTGGACTGACTTTTTCCTGCATCACTTTTTATTTTCTACGCACACAGATGCAGTGTTAGAGAGCCAAACACATGTGAGATCAGAGTCTTGCTTGTGGAATGTCCTGCAGCTCATGCCAGCTTGTGTGGAAAAAGTGATAGAGGTTCACTCATCATGCACTGAATGTGCAAGTCCCTGTGGGGAGTTGCTTCACTCTGCCTTTGAGGGTTTGCAATCTGGAGGGGTTTCATGTGTCTAGAAACATGGGTCCTCTAGCCATATATTCTTGATATTTGAGTGTCAACGTCAGGGTTTGCTTCAAAAACACCTGGGCAATTCTGGAGGTTTCTGCTTGAAAAGGCTACAAACAGCCTGGTTTCTCATGGGTAGATGAATCAAGACTTTGAATTCTTCCATTATTTGAGATTTATTCCTGTCAATGGACAAGTTTCTTTGGGAAGACCTTAACATGAGCTGACAGTAATTCACCAGAAGTTTACCATGGTTTTACCTGAGGGAAATCTAAAATGGCAAGGCTTCCCATAATGAAATATCACAGAGGTCATGGAGCAATTAGGATTAGGGTTACAATTGTGTTTATTGGTGTCAGAACAATTATGTCTTCTAGATCTGTTAGATGGACATCTTAAGACATCCGCTTTGAAAGACTTACTCGGAGA
Source organism: Megaceryle torquata (assembly GCA_024611175.1). NCBI lineage: Eukaryota > Metazoa > Chordata > Aves > Coraciiformes > Cerylidae > Megaceryle > Megaceryle torquata. The sequence continues at coordinate 24,661 of JANIJG010015980.1, forward strand.
AGGAAGAGCTTGAACCATAAACGTCATGATTGGTGTGTGTGCCATGCAGGCTGCTTCTTAAGAGTTGATAATATATGGGCATTGCCAGGATGGACTGGAACTTGCTTTTCACTTCTCTGCTACAAAGACATCCAAGTAAGCTAGGAGGAACTCAGAGAAAAAAAAAAATAAAGGAGGTGCATCTTCCCATGACAAACTGTTGCCTGTGGAACAACATTGATCAAGTGTGGATGCTGATGTTAAAAAATTGATGGGAGCTCCACAGAACACTGAATAACTTCATTCAATAGACATCCACCCAGGGTTGATAATTACACAGGAACCACATCTGTCTTGGGAAAAACTTGTACTTATCCACATCCAGAAGCTGGAGAAATATCAGTAGCTGCTTCCCTGAGCTTGAACTCTACCCTAGACATTCCCTCTTGGGGTAGGTTTATCTGTGTTCTGAAGTCTATGGCCACTTTGATGGTTTGTTCTGCTTCAACCTTCCTCCCGCATTTGGGCTTTGGGGGCATAAACCAGCCCCTTGTTGTGCCCTCCCTTCCTCCCCCCTGCCTCACCCTGACATCTTCCATCTGATGTGTGGGATCAGAAGCATGCAACCCTGTTGTGTGACCTTGTGCATGGCACATCTCTCATTAGGAAAGAAGGTGCAGGTGTGTGCTCAGATAACTCTGGCAGAAAATTATCCCAGAGGGAAAGTACTTTTTATTCATGAACCCAATTCATCATGTTAGCCATACCTCAGTTTATTCTTGCTCAGAGTCAGTGCTTTTCCTTTGAAAGAGAGATGTAGCTTTTTATGAAGACAACACTTGTGTCTCTGTTCCATCGAAGAAAGATGAGGATCTTGCATGTCTTTCCATGCTGTAGTCAATTTATTGCTTTATGGGATCCAGACCTCCCCAGGAAAGTGTTGTGGATTGTGTCATGGTGCACACTACTTGCAATGAGACCTTTGATTCAGCTGGCAGGCATGAAAAGAAGACAAAATGTGTTTAGCTGAACCACTCTGTAATGACTGCATGTGTGCAGCTGCAGAAAAAGCAATGGTAATTGAGCCAAGAGTGGAAATTATTGGCAGCAGGGTCTGCATTCATGTGTGCTTCATATTTTATTCCTGATTTATAATTTATTTACCAGCTGTGCAATATAGCTTGCTATGTCACTGTTTTATTCCCACCTAACTGTTGTCCACTCTTCTGTTGCCTTCCCAGGACTCTCCTGACACCATGGCTGATGACCTGCTTTTGACATTGGCCTCCACTGCCCAAGAGTCAGGGAGGTGCTCTTGAGTATGCTCCAGGCATAAACGTTTGGGGTGATGTAGTGGACTAAGAACTTCCCCTGTACACCTTACTCTAGATATGGGGAAGCTGGAAACAGTCTAGGAGCTCAGAAACAGTGGCTGAAGCCAGAAAACCAAAGCCATCAAGGGAAAACTGTTTGAGGCCGCATTCCAACTTGTGCAATTCAGCCAGTAAAACCCCATCTCAAGGCTTGACCAAATTATCCTGACAAGGTGTTCTCCTCAGTCTACAATTTTCTCTTCTGTTTATCATCAGGGGAGCTGAGAGATTACTGGTAGAGCTAATGTCCATCACATGCTGGTTTATTACCTCTTTCACTCTCTCCTGCCTGAGAAGGGCTGGATGTGGGGAGCAGGGCTTGGGTTTTATGCGCTTGCTGTGCACTGCACATGTTGGGGAAAGACAGACAGGTGGTTCAATTTGTGCTCAGGGCACCTGACATGGAAATGGTTAAAGCTGCTGAGGACACAGCCACTTCTTTGCAGCTCAAGTCATCTTTACAGAAACGACAAGACCTGACTGTCCAGCACAGGGACAAGGAAACACTCACATATATATATGTCCCCAGATGGAGTGGTGCTGCAGTCTGCTCTTCCATTTGCTGCAGTAGTTTGACATTACTCCAGGAGCAGAGAGAGCTAAAGGAGCAGATCTTTGCTGTTTCCTAGTCTTCAAGTGAGTTTTTCTTGTATTTGTATAAGCAACTTTAATGACTGAGCTAATGTTCAGATCGTGCCAGGCCAGACTGGCCATGTTTGGTCCCAGATTTTGGGACTCCAGTGGGTACACAGGTCAGAAATTATAGCACAAGACAGAGTCAGACCAGAGTCCCAGCCATGTTGGTAGCTGTTCCCCATGGCTTGCAGAGTATCAGTTTTTATGATAAAAAAGGGAAAGAAGGATTTATTTTCTGGCTGTTAAATGACAGGGTTTCTGCTGGTCAAAGGAGATGTCAAAGCTCCTGCCCTTACAGCAGTGAGGCCACCATTGGATTGCAACAAAATGGAAGTTTGAGACAAAGTGCCTTCTTGTAATGAACTGCTTTTCCTGAAAGTTGCTCTACAGACTGGCTGGAGTCTGCACACAAACCTCCCCCCATCCAGGCACCAGGCATGGGCCACAGATTTCTGCCTGGTCTACTTTAGCTTGTAGTTCAGGAGCTAAATAGAATAATTTCCTCAGGGGGGTGAAATCCTGGTCCTGGTCACCCTGAAGCTAAAGCACCTTTTACTGTTACCAGTGAGCCTCAGCAAGAGCTCTGTACATTTATCACAACATTTAGCAGCATCTCATAGAATTATAAAGGTTGGAAAGGTCACTTCAAGATTATCAAGTCCAAACATACTAAATATTATCAGGAACACTAAACCACATCCTGAAATACCACATGTTTTTCAAACACCTTCAGGGATGGTGATTCCAGCACCTCCCTAGGCAGCCTGTTCCAATGCCTAACCATTCAGTAAAAAAAAAAAAAAGTTCCTTATATCCAACCTAAACCTCCCCCAGCACAACTTAAGCCCATTTCCTCTTGTCCTATCACTGGTCACCTGGGAGAAGAGAGCAACACCCACCTCACAACAATCTTCTCTCAGGTAGCTGTAGAGAGCAATAAGGTCTTCTCTCAGCCTCCTCTTCTCCAGACTAAACAACCTCAGGTCCCTCAGATGCTCCTCATAAGACATTTTCTCCAGGCCCTTTACCAGCTTTGTTGCTCTTCTCTGATCTTGCTCCAATGAGTTCTCTGAACTCTCACACTTCTGGACAGCCTCTGCCCCATTCTCCCAGGTATGGGGACAACAACTGGTACTCTGATATAATCCATTTGCTGGGGATTGTTGAGGAGGTGGGACCCTCTGCTTCAGATGTGTGGGTTGGGGAGCTTGTCCCAGTCAGACACTGCCGCTGAGGCTTTTCCCTTAAAGGCAGGACCTCAGCAGGGTCTTGCAGGGCTCCCCTATATATAACTGAAACCCTGGAGTAATTCATGAGCTTTGCACCCAGATAAGTGGATGCTGCTGACCTGGTATCTGTGCCCACAGTTTCAGCTGGACTTGGGCTGCACTTTACTAGGGTCCCACAGAGCAGAATGCACACTGTATTTGCAGTGTTTTCTGCTTCTTGTCTCGGTTCCTGCAAACTTCAGAGCTGTCACATCTCACACTGAGCTCTAGTGTTTAGGAAGGTGTGATTTCTGTGGAAGTTCTGAGTTTTTGTTGAAAGTCTTCCCTCTTTCCCTCGCTTGTGATGGCAGAAGGATCCTTACAAACATAGCATGCATTTATTTTAAAGGTTGGAATAAAGTGCAGGAGTACATTGTACAAAGAAGGAGAAACAGATCCCAGCTGTACTATTCATTTGCCTTGTAAGACTTGAGGCTTTTAAAATTATTTTACAAAATTCTTATGGGGGTGCTTATATCTTAGAAGTTATAAAATCCTGAGCCTGCGATTGCTACATTAGTTCTCTGAGTTAGAGACAGGGAGGGGATGCTGCTTTTATAGACAACCCAGGAGTCTTACATACCCATCTTCAGCACCAGGAGCATGTTGGGGTGAAAACCCCCACAGGTGGATGTGTCTTCTGAAAACCTCTGCTGTTGTCTCGCATTCCATGTGTGACTCTTTCTGGATGCTTTTGTTGCCCTTTTCAGAGGTGTTGGCTTGATTTCCTCCCACAGAGAAATTCCCAGCCCCAACTATCACTCCAGCCTGTTAGGCCATAGCCTTTAAAACACAGTAGGTGTTTTTCAGGACAATATATCCTGCTTGAATTTGAGGTTTTGTTGAGGCTCTCCTATGTTTCACTGCTAGTAAGTGTGAGGAGGATGATAATGTCTGGTATACCAATTACTCATGTTATAAATAACTGTTAGGGGAAGGATGTGCCTTCAGCATCAGGTGACTGTGGTCTCCATCTCTCCTGCCTGAACCCAGCTTTACACCAGCACTTCTCTTTGGTAACAGGGAAGCTTTTCCCTTTGTCTGTTTGCAAAGCTCTTGAATTTATACATATGGACTCTCCTGGGCTTAACACTTGCAGCTTTGGTTCCTGCCCTGAGGGTAGGACCTGGCAGAGAGTCCTGGAACTGCCTCATTTCCTTCCAGCCCTATAACTCAGAGTGGGACATGTAAAGATTTCCATATGCAGGAGATGGGGACACATGCAGCCTCCTTCAGAGGATGCAGTTTAGGAGCCATAGGCTACTTGGCTATCAATAATCCTCTCTGTTACAGAGGAGCTATTTGGATTCAGATACAGTTTAATGCAATCTCAGGTCTTCTGTGATCTCTGTTCTCCACTGTCCCCTGCATTTCTCCATGCTGGTTTTAAGGCATAGCCTGTGTGTGATCCCATGGGGTTTCCAGTGCCACTATTTTGCCTGTAGAAATCCCTGTTGCTGGCAATTTGGAAGAACAGATCCCTACTAGGAAGGGATGAACAAGAGATGCATTGGGGAGAATGACCGGACAGCTGTGATACTCCTTGTAGCCTCCCCAGGTGTATGAGCAGCTCCCCATGCTCTCCACTCCTCACACATCCAGCCCCAAAACCTCCAGGTCTGCAGAAGAGGGAGCTGGAATTAACCACCAAGCACACACTAAATGGTCCTGTTTTCTCAGCAGGATCTTCTAGAGCTTCCTAGATGGTATCTAAGACCAGAGCTGCTGCTGTGCCATTCGACCAGCAAGACAGCTGCTATTGATTTTTATCTCATGCTCATCGATAGAGATGGTGCAGGTGGGAAACTTTGAAAGGAGACGTAAATAATAAACTAAGAAAAGCTGTAGTGGTGGAGTGAATGAGCAGCAGTCTGGCATTTACTGGAAAGCAGAGTTTAACAGGTAATTTTTCAACACAAAGACAGTTTTGCTACAGAAAATGTCGGGCCTGCTTTTGCTGTTAGTTATGCAAGTGGAATTTGGAAGCAGTCCTGGGCCAGTGGAGAAAGTGGGGTCAGAGTCAGCCCTGCTGCTTTTCTTGTGCTTTTTCTCATGCTGTGGTGACCCTGGATGTCAGGCAGGAATGGTCTGTTGGGGTTAATGATGGCTCTGCTGATCAATTAGCAACCCAAATCAACTGCTTAGCAATTAGATTTCTTTTAAAAACAAGATTTTTTGCTGTTGAGGAATGGGTTAAATCATCTTTCTTACTCACTGTTTAAGTAGATTTACTGAGTGTGGGATGGTTTGAAAGGGAGGGAGGCCCAAGACAGGGTTCATTTAACACAGGTAAAGTTCATAAGATAAGGTGAAAGGTCTGCCAACTGTCCTGGACCAAAACTATATGCTACTTCTCTCCTGTCCAGCACCTTTAATTGGGAGATAATGCACAATGCTGTGCAAGAGTAAGGTCATGTGCCCGGGAATGAGCAAGAAAAAGGGACGTCATTTCTGAGACAGATGAATCCAGCATGTCCCTCTGCATGGTCTAGGTCTTGTTGCTGGTGTTCACTAGAGTTGCAGGTCCTCTGCTGGGTCCCACCAGAAGCACCACAAGCTGTATGTAAGAGCTTTGATTTCCTCTAAAGGATCCATACAGAGTGCCCCATGTGCAATCACAGCTGCACCATACTGGGAACGTCTCCAGTTTCCACAGTTACCTATTGATAACCTTCACTTTGGTGGAGAACAAAAAAGGAAGAGTTAAGTCTAGAGCTAAACTGCATGTGGACAGATTGAGGAAAGGACCTGAAAACCACTTAGGGAAAAGCAGTAGAAAACCTGGAGTGAACAGGAGGGAGAACTGGAACTGGGAAACCCAGAGCCTCTCCCTGCTGGGCCAGTGGACTTTGGACCAGGTCATGTTTACACATCACACAGAGTTCAGTTTTACCCAGCACCCTGTGGATATCCAACGGTCTCTTTCCACCTGCAGAGGTGATGTGGCTCTGGGAGAGGCTGCCCAGACCTCCTGTCCTTGCAAAGGTGCCTGCAGCATCAGGATTCTCCCGTCCCTCCCATTTCACTCTCCTGGCAAGGAGCATTTATCCATCAATTTGCCCATAATGCAGATGTCTGTCTGGAGCCATAATAACATTTACCAAAGGGGACTAGAAATTGTCACTGAGGGACTGCAAATAATGAAGCCGATGCCTTTTATTGACACATGTGGAAGCTGTTTAATTTGGGATGTTGGCTGTCAGAAAATAGAGCTCTTTTGTGGCGGTTTTCTCAGCAAAGCAATATTGTGCTTAATTTCAAGGTTCGTGCTTGCATTTTCAAGTGAGCTATTTTCAGCTTTTAGGTTTGGAGTTTCTTCACAGCAATAATCTATCAATTCAACAGACATCTAAGGGGCTGATCTGTCTCTGCTTGCAAACTATGATGACTTCTGCCAAAGATTTCTTGCTAAAAAAGAACATGAGCATTTTATTTTTTTTTCCCTTCCAAATGCAGCTGTAAGCCAAGTACTTGAGCTTGGACTCTTGGGTGCCTTTCAGCCCCCACCTTCTGATTTAGGCATTCTGCTTCCCATTTAGGATGTGAAACTTGCTCTTCTTGCTATTACTGTGCTTAAAAGAAGCATGCTTTTTGTCACCTTGTTGTGCAGTCAGCCAAGAGGACCAAGATCCCTCAGATAGAGGATAGATACCTAAATCTGAGCATCACAGGTTTAGAGATGAGGAAAACAGGTCCTGTTAGGAGGGGATGCAGGTGCAGACCTTGTACTGCTAAGATATGTCTGCTGCATTTAACTCACACAAGAGCCTAGGGAGTCTCCAGCACCCCAAAAACTGGGTGATAAAACTAGATGGTGCAGCAGGAGAGGTTTGCACAGGTCTGCTTTGCTCCCTGCTCTACTGGAGGTGCCACTTTGCATCCCCATCTTCCCATGGGGAACTATAAAAAAAAAGTTATTTTGCATATGTAATATGCAGAACAGGGGGATACTGATTGATTTTTGAAAGAGGAATCTTGTGCAAACATCTCTGCTACCTGGCAAAGCAGCCTGCATGAGCTGTCCCAGCAGCAGCTCTGCACAGTGGGGCTGCTCACAGCCCCAGCAGAGCCACCTCTGGGATTAAAGCCTTCGCAAGAGGCTTTAATAGCAATCTCTTCTTCCAAAGATATGTATGCATTAGGGCTTATCTCACTGCTTCATTAAGGAATAGGACCAGGAGCAGCCTTGGAGGTCACCAAATCCCATCTCCAGCTACTGCAAGTAGATGTGCTGTCTAATCCCTTTATTATTGTATAAGGGCAGAGGCGAACATCATCAGGGACCTGAGCTCATGCTGCCTGTTAGCCCTCGAAATGTTGCTGGGAAAGGCCCATGGTCTTTTTACGTGACATCTGCCAGGGTTACATCCATCTTTGGGCATGTCTGCTGGGATGATGCAGCCTGGGAGGAAGCAGCCTGGCTTATTAATTTTAAGTGCACATGGGATGCTGCAGTATGAAAAGCTATCATCATGAAAGCGCGCAGCAGCATGTAATCAGTGCTTGGCCTTACAAAGAGACCTCTGTCGTGTTCAGGCTTCTCTAAAGGCCAGTTACAATCTACATTATTTATATGGAAAAGTGTTATTAGCTGAGTTTTTTTGGTGTTTGTTGTTGTTGTTGTTTTCATGGAAGGATTTTAAGGGAGTTCTTTGTAAGGAGCGCTCAGAGGCTCTGGGACTTTCTCTGTTTCCTGATGGAATCAGATTTTTTTTTTTTTTTTCCCCAGAATGTTTCAAATACCAGGAAACGATATAATGCTGAAACTAAATCAGTCAATGTGTAATTGTGGCACCAGTCTAGCCGGTGTGAAGAATGGTATTTTCTACGTTATTACAAGAGCCTGGGAACTTTAAGAGCTTACCTTTTAACAGCCTCCATAAGAACATTAATGCTTAGAATAGGCAATTAAAAGCAAAAATGGCTGACACCCTCAATGACACAGGACAGGGTTTATAATGAACTAGACCTAGATATAGATATCAACAAAAAGGACTTCTAATGATTTAAAAAAAAAAGCAAACAGAGGATAATCTTGTGGATACACCATGCATTGCAGAAATCAGTGTGGGTTTTCTCAACCACTACTGTAGCTGTGCCTCTGCCCTGGATTTGTGGAGGGGAGAGGTTTCAGTGAGTTTCCCCTACTCATGCCAAGTTGGGCATTAGTCCTTCTGCCCAGCAGCTTATTGTCCTGGCAGCAAGTTGCAGATAAAAAATGGAAAATGGGCCAACCTGCCAGTTTTGGGGTAACCCAGAGCAGGTCCAGGTCTGATCTGCTCGGATTCAGCAACTTATTAAAGCTTGCTTTTGCACTGATGCTGAATTACCTGCAAACAGTGTTTAGAGGAAGTGTGGCTTTGAGAAACGATAGATGGTCACACAGAAGCCATGACAAAAAGAAAGTACTTGCTCAGGGTCTGCTCTGAACACCACCAGACTCAAGGTATAAGTGCATTAACTCATTAGTGTCTTGACTCATCAGGTATTTGGAATAAATGATGGTAAGAACTGGGCACTGAATTTATCAGGGGACTAATGCAGCCCTGTCACCCCAGGACAGTGGTGCTTTGCATCTCAAGGTGTAGACCAATGTCCTGAAACAGACCTTGCACCAGGCCTAGGCTGGCCCTGGCACAGTATGTCTCTGGGCCATTCTGTGCAGCCCTGGCATACAGAAGGAATTTTTTCTTTCTGCTGTGATTTTTACCCTTCATTTTCTGCAAATATTTACAGCGTTAAATCCAAATTAGCCTGTCTTTTGTAATGCATCGAATGAGCTGCTCATTGAATATTCAGAATTTTAAGCAAAAATCTGTGTCCAGTATTTGATGTAAATATGTATAAATGCTTATTGGCTCTTTCCCAGTAGCACCTGTTTCTTCTGATGAGGCCTGTATGATATGGAAGAAAAATGCAAACAGGAGCCTTCTAAATGAAATGGCAAATTTAGCCCATGTAAGGTAGAGAATACTAATGAGCAATCTGAGGGAGCCGCTGCGCGCTCATGCGTTACCCACACCGAACAATGACCTTGCTCAAATGTGCGAGAGAAAGGAGTCCTTGCACTTGAGAACAAACAGATGATGCTGATTAAGCTACAGCCACCTCACTTCTCCAGGGACCTTCATAGCCAAGCACAGTGAGATTAAAGAGTTTATGCTTCCATCAAGCATCTGAAGTCAGCTCATGCTCTGCAGTGGTTTTGGATTGAGCCCTCCCTGTCCCTGCCCCACCGTTGCCTTTGTTGTCACAGTACTCTGGGTGAGCTCTCGTATTAATAAAAATACTGGCACCAGCACTCTGTTCTGTCCTACTGCCTCAAGCTGGTCAATGATTCTGCTTTAATTACCCCCTTAAACAGGCTTTTTATAGGTGTGGGCCTTTGCTGTGTTTACAGCTAATAAAGTAATGAAGTGATACAGTGATAAATTACTTTTCTGTTTAAGGTGGGGATGGGACATGACAAGTCCATGTTGGGGTTCACAGAAGTTTAGTGCATTGCTGCACTTCAGAGAAATGTGGAGTTTTTTTCCCCCTGGAATGTCTTTGTCTCTCCTTTGGTTTTGCAGCAATTTTGACATTTTAGCAAGCTTGTCTTTTATTATGCAACTGAATATGAAAATGATGAAAGTGTCTTTGTTCAGCAGGTTAATTTTCTCTCTGGTGATTAAGAGGAGACAATCATTTAAGACAGCAGAATAAAAATCGCCCTTGGTTAATTTCACTAGACCAAGAAATAGAGTGGAGGGTTTTTAATAAAAGGCTGTCTAATTTGTATTTCTTTAACTAGACCACAGAAACTGCTTTCCATTATGTAAAATCAATAATAGCATTTTAAAATTAAATGTTATTTTCATATTTTATCATTTGCTTAATAATGCTGATGGATCTTTCTGCAATTCCAGCATGACCCCAAAAATCCAATGCAAGGTTATTTTCTACAGTGGCTTCCTATGGAAAAACAGCAATTACATCTTCCAGCAATGAATGATCACTGTTGCTCTGTACTGGGGAGGACAAAAGGATGAAAAGCAGGGGAGAGGCTGAGAGGAGGGTGGGATATGCAATGGGGTCTGAGTCGTATGCATCTGCAAAATGACAGGCACCTCTGGGCCAGGGAGCAGATTTCTCACCACGTGCCATCAGAAAACCTCTCTGTACAATGTCCACAGCCCGGGGGCCACCACTGGAGCTGGCACAGCTCAAGTGACTCTTGTTCTTACCCTGAGGTCCCTCTGCTTTGTTTCTGGTCACCTTTTAATTCAAGCCAGTATTCAGGCTGACAGTCTTGCTGCATATGAAAAATAGCTTCCAAAACTTGTTTTGCTGTGGCCAAATGGTCAAAAGCTTAGTGTAGCGTATTAAAGAAGGTGGGTTTTATTATTATTTCTGGCCACATTCTCTACACTCTTCAATGCATCCAGACACTATTTCTACATGTTTGGTTTTTAGAGGGTTTCTGTCTTTTTTTCTCCATACTGCAGAAGGTCAGAAACATTTCTCCCATGGAAAAAAGCAACATTCACTGTGCTCCATTGGCTGAGACTCCTGCCCATGCTTGCAAATATTCATAAGACCTGAGATAAAACAGGTACGGAGCCTCTTGTATGGTCTTATGGGGCAGACCAAGGAAATTCAGGGGCAGAACCCTGTGGAGGCTTCTCCCTTCCAGGTCTCCAGGTTCTCTCATGGTCCCATAGCCTGTACTTTGCTGAGTGATATCCTCAGCTCCTCGAAGCAGCCTGGAACCCTCCAACACCAATCACTCCCCAGTGTCCTGTGGCTGGGGCTTGTCATGCATTACTGGGCTTGATATGGGATGGATGGATGGATGCATGGATGGATGGATGGATGGATGGATGGATGGATGGATGGATGTCTTAAGTGCTGGCGGTGTGTGCCAGCCATCAGAGACATCATCCTCTTGCAGACACACTCTGAAGCTCCCTCCACGCACAGCTGGAAATCCTCTTAGAAAACTTAAAAGTAAGTGAAAGCCATGCCACCCCTGGAGCAAAGAGAGCTCCCTCAGAAACAACATTTGATTTGCAGCCCCTCCCTCCCCTGAGCACTGCTCAAAGCAGCCCTGTGTTATAGGTAAGGATGTGGCTGAGCAGCTATTGAAAATACGTAAAGCTGTAGAAAATAAATGGGCTAGATCTGCAACAACTTTCAGTGCTGCTGCTGCTGGCCTTTTGAAACAGCGATTTCATCACCGCACAGTGCCGCATGTCTTCTTGCATTTACATATGCAGTTTTTCATGGTGGTGAGGGTGAAAAAGAAGCTCTGGACAGCAATGATGTGAAAGGCAGGCGGCTCACAGAGAAGGCAAAGTATGTGTAAGGTGAGAAAAAACTGTTTCTGAAACAAACCTCACCTTGCAAGCATAGGCAGGGCATTTCAGCAGGTTGTAGCAGGTGGGTGAGCTAGTCTTGTGCCCACATCACCTCTCACGAGGGACTCTGTGACATCCATGTGTAAATGCATCCCTGTACTCATACTATGTACAAATGTGTTCCTATACTTCCATAAGTTTCTTCTCACTCAGCTCACTGGTCTTGCCAGACAGATAGAGAAAGAACTGGGCAACAGGATGGAAAGGGGGGAAAAAGCATCTCCAGCACACTTGGACAAGTGCCTGTGCACAGCTCTATGCCGTCTCTACAGTCCTGCCTTAACTGGCAGAAATGAACCTCTCTGAGCACTATGGCCCTGGTGCTGTCGACTGTGCTCCAAGAGAGCTACTTTGAGGCCGAGCAGCCTTTGTGTTGGCCCACAGTTGCCTCTTCATGAGATAGCCATAAGAAGGAATCTTCAAGAAAAGGGAACAACCTTTACTTAACACACTTCTGCTTAATGTTTTCCATGCTTTTCCTACTGTGTAGTGGTTTTTTTCTCCTCTAACTGGTAGTCCCCTTCATAGAATCATAGAATATCTCAGATGCAAGATGTTCATAAGGATCATCAAGTCCAACTCCCTGCTTCTCATGGAACTACTTAAAAATAACCCATATGACTAAGAGTGTCATGTAGACACTCCTTGAACTCTTGACAGGTTGGTGCTGCAAACACTTTCCTGGAGAGCCAGTGGCGAAGAACCCTTTCCTCATGTCTGATCTGTCCACTTGTCCCCTTCCCTCCCCACTGACTTTGGAAGGTGGTGTTTTCTCTCCTTCCAGCTCCATGCAGTTTGAACCCTGGCACATTTTCTCTACCTGGCCCCACAATAGCACCTCAGGCATCTTGCTTTTCCCATTATGAGTTAGGAAATTCAGGTTTTTCCTGCCTCCTTCCCTCCTCACTGCCTTTTAGCACTCTGCAGGGTTTCCATATGTTCATTTCCAGCTTCTCATCTCAGCTTGATCCATACGCACAAGAGCTTCTGCGAGCTACAGATATGCATTGTGACCTCCAAACAAAGATGTGATGAATCCTCCAGCCTGTGTCTTTCCTGGTTGGGAAGCTCTGAAGGGGCAGACACTGAACAGGCACTGGGCTGCTGGCCAACCTGCACTTGACCATGTTAAGCATAGCAAGGCAAATGTCATGATAGATCACAATTCTGCCTGTGGGAAGATGCCACTTTTCCCAAAGTAATGATGACTCCTGCTGAATAGTGCAAACTAATCTTGTCTGACAGTACATGTTATCCTGTGTCCACCCCATGAGATTGGCCTGTGATGGTTATTGATCTTACAGAACAAGAACAATCAGGAAAGGGCAAACAGAGCTGGAGAGTCATTGCCTGGAAAGCTGCGAAAGGCCATGTGGTAGGGCATGAGTAAGGAACTGGGGAATAACCATTTGCTTCCACTCTTCCCCAGATTCCCAAGAAATGTCCTAAAGTCTTGGATGATCGGTAGAGACAGAAGTATAAAGTGGATAGATTGGCCTTCTGGCCCTGTCAAGTTCAGGACACAAGGTCCACATCTGGAGGCACCTTGATGCCCTTTCCTTGGAGGAGGCCACACATAACTACTCATAACTTCATAAGGATTTCTGGCATCTTCTGAAATGGTAGTAAAAAGCCCATCACCCGTCCCTGCTGCTGTGCTCTGTCATGCAAATCATTGTCTCTGTTCAGCCCCCCCGCACGTTCCAGGAGTCTCCATCCTCTCAGTGACACTATCAGCCTTGTCTGTATGTGTCTCCATCAATTCAAACACTCGTCCTGACAGTCACGTCTAAATCCTCTGAGATGTATCCCTGCCTTTCTCAAACATGACAAATATGTAACTGGCAAAACCGCCTCCACCTTCCCATACTCCTTCCCTGCAGAAAATCTCTGCTAAGACAAGAAGGGAAACCCGTGCAGCAAAGCTCTTTCCAACTCATTGATGATCTTCTGCAGGACAGGAAAACCTTCTCCATCAGCTGAAGAAGAAAGAGTTATCAAGTGCAGTGTGCAGAAGTGATCTTCTATCTGGGGAGGTAGAGGTCTCAGTTGCAGGCAGGTGTAGGAGTTGGGTTGGGTGAAAAGCACACAGAGCTGTAAAAAAGTACACCTTGGTTCACCTCCAACCATACCAATCAGCAGATGCCTGGGGAAAAATAGCAGGACAAAACTTGCATACAGTGATAACTCTCTGGTAGACTCTTCCACTGCTCTGCAATGCAGAGAGTTCACAGGTCAAAGTTGCTATCTTTGTCTTTAACAGAGCTTGAGGGGCTTTCCTCCTACAAATATGGCTCAAGTGTTGCTAAAGGAAAGGAAATTTTCAGCCGTCACTGTGTCCTGAGGTGAGGAGCACCACGGTTAAACCCCTAATGAGGGATGAAGGAACTCTTTTTGGTGGCTATTTGTTACTGCGGTTTTTATCTGCCACTGGTATGGGACCCTCAGCTTTTGCAATGTGGGGTAGTGAGTAAAACCTACTCATTCACCTCTGTTGGATCACTCATGAACTTTGGTTTCTCCCTTTTCTCCTTTTCTTTTGTGTCTCTGTCTCCTGGTACTGAGCAGCTTCTTTACCCTCAAACCTGTTGGTCACCCTCCTCTCTGCCATATCTGGTCATCTTGCTGAGGTGGTCAAAGGCAAACAAATACAATATTCAAGGTCAAGGCCTGTCATAATCTTATGTAGCTGTCTAGTGAGGATTTCTGTCTTACTCTCTATTCCTGATCAAATATTTCTCAGTTCTCCTTGCCAGGGGTTTTATGACAGCTACCAACCTTGGCACTAACATTTCCATCACGCTGTCTTCTGTAGTTACCTGTTTCCCTTTGTGATGTCTCTTACATGTTAGTTTAATGCTTTATCTTTGCAGGAGAGCTTTCTCCACAGTCAGTTTCCTGAAATCAACTGCTGAGTGGTATCTCTTAACAGGAGTAGGCAACTGGATCAGTTTAGGTGTTGTGACCATCTCTAAGCATCACTGGCAAAGAGTCTAGGAGGTGTATGGCCAAAGCCTTTGTATGGTCAGTTTGAAGTCCCTAGAGCACTGGGTTAACTGCCTGAAAAGTCAACTGCATGCATTGTACAAAGGCTCTGCAGAAAATTAGTTGAAGACAGAGAAATGGACAATACCATAACTAATAGGAGGTTATGCTGGCTCATGTATAACTAGCTGAAAATGCTGCCAGCTGGATGTAAGAAAGGAAAAGTAATACTGAATAATTTATTTTAAGTAAAGCACACATATGTTGCAAAGTGACTGGATTAAAGCTTTTGGGACTTGGGGAATTTTGTGGAATGCTTGTGAAATTCAAAATGTGTACTGTGCTGAGTTGAAGATTAGGCTGTTTCCAACTTTGATATTTCCTAGCCCTCCCTCACCTGCCTTCCAATGGCCCTGGGCAGTTTAAGCTGTGTTATCAGATGTGTGCTGGACATATCTGATGAATGCCAAGATCTCACATTTTGAGCAGACAGCTACTGCTCTGATCTGAATCGCTGCAGACTTTGAACAGGCTGTGTTTAAGCTGAAAGTGGGTGGTCTGAGTTGTCTGCAGACAGACTAACTTGAGAGGGATCCTATTCCTGAAGCATATCTAACGTCATATATCAAAAGTTACTTTGATTCTTATCAATATTCTGGAGGCAAAACTTCAAAATATGCCATTAAAACAAAGAGGCATGACTGATCTTTGTAAGAACTCTCGGGAATTTATTGTTCTCCTAAAGTCAAACAACCTAGGAACAGAAAATATATTTTCTGAGTAGATATCTAGGTTAAAGCAACTTCCTCTGTAAAAAAAAAAAACAAAAACAAAACCCTTCAGAAAATCTATTTCTTCAGACCTTCCTGATGTTGCTTTGGTTGCACTATGCAGTCTCCTTAGAACAAATCTCACAGTGCTGTTGAAAATGACCTCCAGCAAGAGACAATTTCTTTAGTAAACAGCCAGCAAACACCCTATTAAAGAAAGTATCCTCATTCCATAAATGACACGCAAGCTGAAATAATGCTCTTGTGCCTTTTTTGTTTCTTGATGATGTACATTCTGAGCCCAAGGGGATTTTCCAGAAAGAGGGGAGGGCACAGATGGTCAGAGGGTAGATATGCAGCTATGTAAAGGCACAAAGATTAATGTGTTTTTTTTAATGCTCATTTATATTTGCTGAAGATAATACAAATTTCTGCCCCACCTACTCCAGAGATTCATGTTGTGTTTGTAATACTCTGTTGCTTGAAAATCTCAGTGAAAATGAGTAGTTTTATTACACAAGAAAGAGCAAAGAAAGGGAAAGTTTTTCTGGGAGTTCTGCACTCTGTTATTACTGAAACTTTGTTTTGTTGGAAGGAGAGATGTAGCTGATGGTGGTAGAGAAAATCCCTACAACCTCTTCCAGAACTCACAACTTGTGATATGTTTTTTCCTGTGATATGTTTTTCCCTAGTGATATGACTTTTCTGGTGATAGCATTTCCTAAAGGGTGCAGGTTTGTCTCTTTGGTTTACACAGTTTTCTGCCAGTGGGGAAAAGCATATACATCTGTGTTGGTTGACTTATACAAAGAACAGCTGTTTTAGCCCCTGTAGAGATATTTTACCCTCAAAAAGTTTTGTTTGGTCTTGCCTTTACTGTTAAATTTTTTTAAATCGTTTTTTTTTTTTTTTTTTTTTTCAACCCCAGGGGAACCAATGCTCATCCAATATCCTGAGGTAAAAACACAAGAGACAGTAAAACTAAAGCACCCTGTGAGATAAATTTGCAGAGGTCAACTTCAAGCAGGAATGCAGGATTGACCTTGGTGACTTTACCCACAGTAAAACTCAAGTCCTTCATCTTGGCTGTGTTGTTTACCTCAAGAGACCTGCTGGCCATTAGTTACCTTCCAATAAAAAGAAATATAACTGTTTTTCAGTAGCAAAGACAAGTCTTTGGAGATCTGACAAAACCTCAGTGTTTGGATGTATTGTCAGATTTAAAATTAAGTGGAGATTCTGCTGCCTTAAATGTATTTGGGGGAGCACATGCTGGCCAAGCAAGCTCTCCCGGGCCAAATCTGCTGCTTCCTTGCCCTGCATCTCCACACTGCCTTGGGCAAGTTCACAGGTGGACAAGACTTGGAGCTGGAGGGCGTAAAGTCCAGTGACAAACTACTGAATCTTCATGCATCCAGAAAGACTTACCTAATAATCAGACCAAAATGAGTCAGTCTGGAGTGTGTTATTTTGGTAGTTGGGTGAGGGTTATAGCAGGAGTAGGATATGACATTTAGAGACCCAAAGGGGATGGTCCTTTGGACTTGGGAAAAGAGCTGCAAGACTTAACCAGGCTTCACCTGCATCAATCTTAGACCAGTTCTGCAAAGAAAACAGAGAACAGCCACACTAATTCTTTTTTTCTTGGCCTTGGAGTTGATAAAAGTGGTACTGTCAATGGTTTTGCACTATCCTGAGCTACTTCATTTTAAAGCATGTGTGCATGGCATCTTGCTGATTTCCTTTTAATTCAGTGGGATGGGACAGGGTCAGTGGGACCAGTGCTGAGTTGCTGACGGGGCTGTTAGCACGTCTGCAAGTGCTGGCTGCAGTGCTCAGTTGGAAGGATGGAAAACTAATGCTGATGGAGATTAAACAAAAAAGCAGAGTGGAGACAGGCCAGAAACCACACTGCAAAGGTCCCTGGGGAGCAGCAATAATTCCTCTTACTGGCCAAAGGCTACTTCCTGCTGGTCTGTGCAAACAACCCTGTTGCATTAATGGGGTCCTCAGGCATCTGAGGAGAAGAGGGATTTGGCACTAGTCATGCTGTGCTCGTGAGTGGGTCTAGAAAGGTGACTTGTCCTCTGAAAATGGAGGTTTACACAAGCCCTGACTGCTCCTTTTGCAAATCCACAGTGGGGCTTCAGCTCTCGGTACCACACCCAGTAATTAGAGACTGGGATGAACCTCAATGTATTTGTCTCTGACATTAACTGTGATAGGAAGACAGGCTTTTAGCCATGGAAGAGTTCTCTCCTTCCCAGCTGGTCACCCCACCAATGTAAAAATCAAGAAGTGCTCAGCTGTTGTGGTTTGCAATGATAGTATTACAAGCCTGAGGAAAGGTTTGTTACTGAAAAAAAGAGAACTTTTCAAAAGTTAAATCTGAGACAACAAGCTTTTTCAAATTATATCAGTTGCTTCCTATAAAACTGGCCTAGAAACTGTTCCCCAGGGGACCTGAGTATTTGAGATGGTCCTGACCTCTCCCTACATGTAATGTGCATGTTAACAAGGGCTTTCACCACGTGTTGTTTGTTTAAAAAAAAATTCTGGTGATGGCATGGTTACATATGACCTTTGGGGATGGGGTTGATAAGGAAAGAGCAATTAAAACAAAACCCTGAAAGCATCTATGGAGACCCATCAGGAAGCCAGGGATGCAGATGAAAGAGCACTGGCCCCACAGCTCTTAGAAAAAACAAGGGAGAGATTCCTGTGGGCTGCAAGATAACTGGAAAAGGTGAGTACTTCTGGGCAAAGAGATGTCTCAGTCAGTCCTGGGACTACAGCTGAGTGTTTTTGGTACAATTATATCAATATACCTACCTGCATTGCCAGATTGGTTATCTTAACAGATACAATCCAAAGAACTCAAAGCGATCAGATTGACAGAGGCTGTAGTGATTATTGATGATTTTGAGATGGGGAGCTTTGAGAGATGGGGAGTTGGCAGAGGGAAGTCAAAGTGCTCAAGGCCACGTGGGAAATCTGTGGCAAAGAGGCTGCTCATGGATGTCTTAAACTCCAAGGGAATGTCCTAACTTCTAGACCATCCATTTGCTCTGAGGTCTCGAGTCCCTGTTCCTTCTGTACTAGAGCTGCTGCAGAAGCCAAACAGTTCAGCTTCATCCATTCTTTAATACATTGTATTTATTGTTTTCACATGGTTTTCTATCTCATAACAGGGTGAACCATCCTTGAGGTGTCTCTAAGTGCTGTGGATTTTGATTCAGACCTTTCCCCTCCTAGGCACCATTCCTCACCTAGTCATAAGCCCGGGGTACTAACATCCTTGTGTTACCCCTTCCTTGATTTTGGCAGGTTTTGAGCTTGTGAAAAGGTTTTGCATTTAAGCCTAGGGCATCAGCTGATGAAAAGTGACTCAGAAACCACTATGGATCATAATTCTTCTACACAATGTGTCCTGGCTGGGTGGGAGATAAAGGTGAGCTGATCCACCAGTCAGCCAAGGGGCTAACAAAAACAGATAAAGGCATTCCTTGCGTGGTTGGGTTTCCCTCCTTTTTGTGTGGGTGATGAGTTTTTCATTGTCTGTTCAGTGAGAAACAAATCAGTAGGAGTATTATCTTGAAGGCATCTACCCCTCTTTTGAATGTGGTTTAAATTGGCAAGCTGGCTCAAAATTTCGAGGGTGGAGAGGAACCAACAGGCTGTATCCTCATATAAACTTTTCTTCCTGAGGTAAAAATGAATCTACACCTTATGCACAAATTTAACTTTCTCTTGCTGTGTATCAGGAAGCTAATTGCTTGCAGCAAGTAACGAACTCATCTGTTCATGGCCCACCCTGACTATGTTGAAGGGAATCCTTCTTCGCTCTCCATCTCTTTTTTTGCTACCACCACCCATCCAAAGCTACTCTGCCTTCCAGGGTCTTGGAGGTTTGAGGTCTCCTTTGATCCAGGGTTTATCTTTGTGAAGAGTAAGTCATTCCACCTGGGATGTGTCCAGCCATTGTTATCTTTGTGCCTTTGAAGCTGCCTATCTGCAGTGCCCTTCTCGGTACCATTGCTTTTACTTCTCCTAGTCCTTTTAACAGCCCCTTCACAGCTGCCTTTGCCTTCACTTAAGGCATTTGGCAACTCAAAACTAAAGAGGGAAGTGGAGTTGCCCATAATGTTAATATTTCCCCTTCATCCTATGGTCTGGAGACACTGGCTCTGGGCAAATTCTCCATGGGTCTCCCATGACCCTAGGGCTAAGAGCAGCATGGTGCTACAAAAACAGTAGAGATATCATGCTGATTGGAAATGAGTCCAGGTGAAAAATCCCTGCTTCAAATAGCTCTGAGACTTGGAGAAAAGTTTTAAGTCCAGATGAAGAATTGATTAATAAGAGGTTTGAGTTTTGGTGGTTTTGTTTGTTTGTTTGTTTTTTTTTCTGAATGCATTTATCCCTTGCTCATCACCAAAATACCTGGGGCTCTAGCAGAGATTAAAAAAAAAAACCCTGCCAAATGTTGATTTATCCAAAAAGCTGAATGGGATGATGTGAGTGTTGAACCTGAATATTTCATTATCCACATGACAACAATACTGGGACATCCTTAGAGGATTACAGTTCATTTTGAGGGGTAGGTGAAATCTCAAAGTGCTGGGAATAAGCAAATGGATTCTTCATTCAGTTTGGCCTTTGCTCAGGACAAGTGATTGAATCTTCACTCTCTGACCTCACTTATTGAAAATGTTTCTTTGTTTAAAGCTGTAAGGAGTTCATTAGAGTTGTCTGTCTCTGGGAAACTGAATATTAAGGTGTGCATACATTAGACAGAGCAAAACACATTGGGGCAAGAAGAGAAAATAAAATGGGCTGTATTCACTACAGCTGAATACCATTGTGCCCTGCCACACACTAGTGAATATGGTTCTGAATCTCTTGCATCTGATTCTACACAGAAATGATTCAGAAGTGAATATGGGATCTATTTTTATGTCAGCCTGTAGGACTCTAAGTATGACTCCCAGCAGAGGTTACTTGGAACAGAGCCCATGAAGCCCCACTGAGATTCCTATTGAGATACATACAGACCATTGTGCTTTGCACATTAATGCAGAGTAATTATGTTGTACTGGAAATCTTTCAAGTCAGCATTCATCATTCAGAAATCATCTTAAACTAGCTTGTGCTGCTCCTGTGCTTGCAAGTGAATTGTGCAAAATTGGCAACCATAACCACCATTGCAACGGAGCGTATAAAAGCCCTTTTATTGTGGAGTTAGTGGTTTTACTGTAACTTCCCTGTCTCATCAATGAGCTCCATAATTCACTGCAAAGATCTATAAATCCTGGTACATCCCGAGCCTTTGTCTCACTGAGCATAGGCCACTCCAGTCTGATCTGTGGTGGGATCCTTGCTCCATATCCCAAGAGTACCATTGTCAGGCAGACAACAAGCCTGGATGAGGAGTCCCATGAAAGTTGGTTCAGACTGCACTTCCTGGGTGGTACAGCTGTGCTTGCTGGTTGGGCGTAGGGCAGTAGGAAGAACATGATCCTCAGCAGCAGTTGTCTAGTTGAGCTAATGTAGAGGCAAGCAGGCATTTGCAAGTATCATGCTGGGCAAATTCTCCAGGGCCTTTGTCACAGCTGCAACACGAGAGAGATGATAATGAATATCTCGTCTGTTCTGTGGCCTTTCAGGCTGTTCCTGAGTTTGTGTCAGGATTACAGTATGCAAACAGCAAGCCTCCAGCCTCGTGCACCAAATTAGGTGGTAAAAATAACAGTGAAGCAGTTTGTGGCTCAGTTTCATTATGTTGCTTTTTCTTTCTTTAGGAGCTGCAGTGTGCTGCATACGCATGAGAATAGCCTCAAGACTCCTTTGAAAAAAAAATATAAGTAAAGAACTGTGAAGATTTTGGTTGGTGAAGAACTTCCAGCTCAATTAGTTTTCAAATTGAGTTTTGTATCATTTCATTGTCTGGCATGTCAATGAAGAAATCTCCATCCAGGTTGCTAGTAGTTGGAAGGAGTGAAATGAAGGTAAAACCCTTTGAAGCTTACAGATGAAACTCTGTCCCCACTAAATTCAATGCTAAAACTTTCACGGATTTCATTACAGACCGATTTGCACCAGGCTCCAATTTTAGTGGAGCTGCTCACATGCTTACAAGCATCTTAATAAGCTTTTGAAAACCTGGAGACTTAACTCATGATCCCAGCTGCTGGAGGTGGTAAAGATATATTAGTCCAGCTTTTTGCCATGTGGAAGGCTGCTCTCTACATGACATTAATTGCTCACTGCCTTGCTTAATAGAAGTCTGCTTTCAGCAGCCGAATATAACCATGTAATTGGAAGAATTTCTGTTTATTGTTAAAATGTTTTCATGCTTAGAAAATGAAGACTTCTGGAATGTGTCTGGTGGTGACACAACAAGGGTGTTAGGAGCACGTGCAAATGTCTGGAGTGCTGAGCTGTGATTTGCTCTGCAACAACCTTGTGCCCTGCTCTGCAATCAGCTGCAGCCAATGTAGAACTCAATTTCAGATTAAAGGAGCCTAAGACAGCAAGTTTTTTTCATTATAAGTGAGGAAACAGTATGCTAGTTGTGCTGTCTGCTTGCATGCGCTTTGTATGTGTGAGCACATGAGACCGACAAGTGATTCACCATGATCAGAAATGATGAGCAGCTGGGATGTGTCCTGAGCACATGCATGACTCCCGGAGTGAGGGTGAGCTGTCAGACATGTTACTGCTTTCCCACAGCAGGGACAGCATGGAAACAGCATCAGTAATGCCCTTCTTCCCAGGGCAATCCCATGCCAGCTGTCCACCCCACAGCTCCTGCCATGGCATGCCATGCAAGGAAGGGGAGGTCAGTCCAGCCTTTGGAGTGTCTGTATGCACTTTAGGATGCTGTCACCTTTGGTTATACCTCTGGCAACCAGCATTGCCTCTAGCCCTCTCCATCCCAAGAGGTTGTCCCATGTGTTTTGTATGGGAAGAGGGCTTCAGGGCAGGGGGATGTCCTTCTGGACTTTCTGCAGGAACCATCTCCTAGGTGCCCTCACCTCTTGCAGAAGCTGTGCTGGAGAAAGCTGGGCTCAACAAGACACCCTTCCTCTAGAGAAAAATTTCAAACTACTGCTGATGGGTTTTAACTGGGCAGCACCTTCTCAGCTATATTAACTGGTGCTCAATTGCTTCATCCTGCCTGAACACGCCCCCAAACCCCAGACTAGGGTCCAGCAGGTTTCACCTGGATCTAATTAGTGCTGGAAGAAAATACATTTGAGAAGCTGTGTAAGTAACAGGCATTTTCCAAAGGTTCATTTGCCTATGGGTGTTCACTGAAGAAAGCCACCATGCTGGAAGAGCAGGCTGTGTGTCAGGGGACACATCTGCAGTGTGTCCCTGCACTAAGCATTGCGGTGAGTGGTTCCTGTAGCACTCAGTGGTTCAGCTGCAGCAGGGCAGGGATGTGTACGCCGCAGACATCCTGTGAACTGACCAGCTTTGGCTTTACCTATTTATTTTTCAGTAAGTACATCTGAGCCAGGAAAGTTACTGTTTTGGCTGCTTCTCCTTTCACCCGTGAGTGGTTTTTTCATCTCCAGGCAGCCACCTGTGTGTGGGGCACAAGGGACTCAGTAAGGAGTGAAAAGCATTGATTATTATTATTTTTTTTTTCATTCCATCCTGCACGTTTCCAAGGGGAGACCTCTCTCCTCTGCCAAGGTTCAATGCAGCTCTTATGCACTGGATCCACAAAAACAAGCAGTAAATAGAGCACAGAAGCATGCTTTGTGTGCTCTCCTTCCTGAGAAAAGTGCTGTAGAGCAACTAGAGTTTCAAAGCTTCCTCCGATAGAACATTTCATTCCCTGTGGGATTTTGGGTACCATGAAGCTGAGCTAACTCAGCAAATGTGTTTACTTTTGTGAACTGGAGAGCCACAAGGCAGGAATTCACAGCAACCCCAGCTTCTTAGCACAGAACCAATAACATTATGAGCACCTCAGGGCAGCTCTGAACAAGGGCTTCTTTTACAGGCAGGAAAGCATAATACAAAGTGATTCTCGGCCACAGGAAAAGGGAAAATTGCCCAGGTAAATGTGCAGTGGGAGCTGCAGACTGGATTCTTTCTGAAAAGTTTAATAATTCTGTGTTATTCCATGAAAGCTTTCTGGTACTATAAGTAATAACTCCTTCCCTCGACCCTACATGTTAAAGTAATTAGACTGCAAAATGCAATGGCTGTAGAATGTATCTATAGCTTTTGTTATTTAGTAGGGTTTGTTTCTCTACGCCCATGATGAGCCTAATCGAAATCCAAATGTAATCAGAGGGTAAGATAAATGGCAACAAGCTGAGTGCTCCCTCTGGGTCTGCAGCCCCACTGACACATACATATTTTTCAAAAACTTCTAAGAAAGGTAAAGTCAAATTAGAAAAGTCTCAATATGCCAAGATGCTACAGGAGATGTTAGGTTGTTCCTTGGGAACTGATTCTCCAGATCAGTTCTTTAAGTGTGAGGATATTCCTTTCCAGCCAGCATAGCTCAGTGGTGTGGATAAATAAAATTACACAGGGATCACCAGCACAAGGAGAAGAAAAAGAAACTTGACTGTTCCGCAAATAAAGGGCTGTAGTGTGTTGCCATGTCAGACTTGGAAGAGTCCTCCACAGACTTCCAGTGTGACCTGATCTAGGTGATCCTGATCCGGCAGGGGATTGGACTAGATGATCTTTCGAGGTCCCTTTGAATCCCTAACATTCTGTGATCCTGTGATTCTGTGAAATTCCAGTTTATCAGGAAAATAACAATGTTAGACTATTTTCTTAAGATTATTCAACACCAGTGCTACCTTGAGTTTAACTGAAGATAGACTTAATTGCTTTATATTTTTTTCTAGAAGTTTGATCAGAGAGGAGCTTGGATGTAAGTCAGGTGCGTCCCAGAGAGCTGAGAGACACTGGCCAAAGTCCCGGCGCTGCTTCCATCCCGGCAGAGAGGGTAAAAGCAGAGATCACATCCCGGTGCTGAGCTATCAGGAGGGGGAGCTCTAACCACACAACCCAGCTGCAAACCTTTGCTTCTTCCAGATTTCTGCCCACCTCTTCAGTTCCTCCCAGTTTGTATTGGCTTGTACGTGAGCATCCATCCCCATCTCACTCTGCTCTATATACCCACAGTAAAGAACTCTGGACCGCTGCGGTCCGATCGGGGAAATGAGATGCCACCCTGCCATGGCACTTTTGGCATTCCCCGGGAGACAGCACAGAGTGTGTTATACTGAACAAGATGTGTCAGACAGAATGCTTTTGACTAAATAAATGAAATCCAGTTATTTAAATTAATGTATAAAGACTGCAAGAGATAATAATCCTCATAACACGCTAGAACAGGGCGGAAAATGATGAATAGGGATTTTCAGAATCATACAAATTCCTGTAGCACTTGATGTCTTCCCAGTCTCCTAATTAATTTAGCTTCATGAAATTCCAAAGTGACAGATGCTCAAAAGGGGACCAAAAGCACAGTCCAGCAGGTCACTTTGGCCCTAGGCTTGAAGCTTCTTCCTTCTCTTAGATCCTTTTAAATATGACCCCCAGTGTTTGAGTAGGACATGTCTCTGCATCTGTGTTAAGGGCAAATGAGGCACTTGAGGCTTTTTGTTGACATTCATTTGCAGCAGATTTGAGAAACCCCAACAGCCCAACATGTGTAGGTGACTGTATTTCATTTCTTCTGCCAGTGCTTCTTGTGTTCAGGGTCGTACTGGTTTGTCCCTTTCTTGATGGAAAAACCATACCAAAATTTGCCACAAACTGAAACATTGACAGTTTCCCAAAGCGGGCTCCTCTAGGACCTGTCCATGCTGACATACAAATATCTGTCTGAGAAATATAAAAGGGAACTGTGCCAGGATTAGTTTAATCCCATCCTCCTTAAGAATATACATATATATATCTCAGCGTGTATATTATAAAGAGAAAATTTCACGAGGCTCAACCCTTTGAGGCTGGGTTGCAGGGAGAATGCCAAGGCAGGATGGATCCATCCCTGTCCTCAACCATCCTGGACCCATCCAAGACCACTGTGCCCAGATATGCTTGATTCCTTCTGCAAGCTGATGTGTGAATTAAACAGATATGGATGAGATGGGTGCATCTCATAAAACCACTGGACTCTGAAATGAAGCCCAGCAGGTGAGGTGATTGTGAAAACAAGTGTAAAATATGTTGCCTGTTCCTGCTCTAAAATATACTTTCAATTGCAAAGTGTTTCGTTTCTTCAACCCCTCTCTAGGCCACAACCTGGCTCTTGTTTCCCTGTGCTGGGTTTTCCCTTTCCAAGTGATTTAGTCATTGTTTCCACTCCAGAAGTTTCTCTGACAGGGAGAACTTTCCCTTCCTGAAGCATTTTGTCTCTCTGTGGATTAAATGCAGTCCCAGCCCCTTGTAAAATAGAGGTCTGTGCATTGAACAATGAACACTCCTCACCAAAATTTCATAAAAACTAAAAGAGGTCACAGTGGAAGGAAAAGCAGCTGGAGTCAGAAGGGCTTCTGTGCATTTCTAAATTCTCTCTTAATGCTGAGGAGCATTGCAAAAGACAACACTCTTTTTTGGAAATCAACACCCACATTTGTCTACTTCTGGTTGCTGTCAGGAATATCTCCATAAGCACAGGAGTGAGGCCAGTCCCAGTCCTTAGTTGCTGCTGGAAGTGCTGGGCTCAGTGTAAGAGCCTGTGATCAGTGCTGGGGCTTACCTCGCTATCCAGTAGCAGTGGATGTTCTGTTCACAGGGTTGTAACTTCCCCCTGGAAGCTTTTAAAAATCCAGTGTAAAATATTGTCAAAAATACAAAGCAAAGCGGTTTATCTGGCATGGAGAATCAATTTCTCTCCCCACAGCTGGCTTCATGTGGTAGTCTGAAATATTACTTGTAATATTGTAAGATTCAAAGTGATCTTCAAATTGATGATGTCCCTTTAAAATGACTTTCAAAAATCCTTTTAAAGTAGATTGCAGAATATTAATACCACCCACGGAGTTCAGCATGTATCAGTGTCGCTGTTCCTGCACAGCTGTAAAAAACCCTCTCCATCTGGACTTTAAAATATTTCACTTTAAAAAGGCAAAACAGCAAACCCTTAATCATTAACCAGGAACCGTCTGCAATAGAGATCTATGAAATTAGAGTGCTCATGTTAAATTACTTCCATCCAGCATGTATAACACATTAGAGTTGTTACACTTTGGGAAATCATGATATTACTTCTACTATTACCAAGCAAAAATAGAAATATTCCTAATAAAAGAACACACACATGAAAAATCAACTTCTTGTGGCACTTGTCTTTGAAGTTGCTCTGGCCCTGCACCAGTGAGTAGTCACAGACCGATCTGCAGCCGCCGTACACGGTCACTGTGTTTGCTCACACTGTTGCTGGACCCCATGTGCTAACAGAGACAGACGGACTCCATGACAAAATTTGAATCAGTGTCCTCCTCTCTCTTGCGATGCTATGATCAGTATGGAATTTTGCAGGCCCAAAAGGATTGTCTGTCTTCTTTTTTTTTTTTTTTTTTTTTTAACATTCTATTTCTTGCTTTTCAGAAAATATAAATTCTTGCTGTCTTAAGTGCAACAGGTGAGTGCACCGAGAGAGATGTCATTCAGCACCAGGGGAAATCGTGTGTCTCTGAGGGGAAAGTCCCCTTCTAGCATCTTCTCCAGCAACATTCCTACATCTCATCCCCAGACTGTGCTCTCTCTAGCTAATATTTTGTCCTGGGTTCGATAGCCTCTTGTTTTGTGCAGGTTATCCAAGGATATGAAGCAGGATGATTTATCCTAAGGTCTGGTAGCATCAAAGGTGTGTAGGTTTTCTGAGGCATGAGTTGCGAGCAGGAAAATCAGTCAGTTTAAATCAGACGTGCAAAACTGTTGAGAAAGGCAGTAAGCCCCTGTGAAGCCTCACCTCCTCCTCATCCTTCCACACCCCAGTGCATGTAGACCCTGCCCCTGTTGGAAAACTGTACAAATAGCCAGGAACCTAGGTGGTGTGAGGGAGGGGAGAGGGTGAGTCTGCAAGAACATGAAGAAGAAAAAGAGAAGTTGATTTTTTCCTGACATCTTCCATAGGTTGACATTTGTCTTCATCTTCTATGGACAATCTTATTTATCAGCCTTTTGCAAATTCCTTGTGAAATGTACACAGAGAGGATGCCCAAGACTCGGATGGATACAACACATCCTCTTCTCTCTATTCTCCCGCTTCTCCAGTTTTTCTGTACAAATCTGCATGCCCTCTCATTTATCGCTTCAATCCTGACAGCTGATGAGAAAGTGTTGTTTAGGACTCAAGGTCTTTGTTTAGTTTTCTAATCAAATAATTTAACTATATGAGTTGACACAATAGACAAAGAACCATAAGTCCCACTGCTTCCTATTATGTGTGATTCTCCTTTGAGCAAATATATAATCAGAGCCCTAAGTTATAATAATTATGTAATATTTTTTGATAGAAGCAATTGGAACCTATTGTGTAGGGAAGTAATTACAGCCTGCTTTGGTTCCTTTGTTTCTGAGTGGGTGGCATTTATGGGCAAAAACTTATGCACGCTCAAAAATCTTTATAAAACGTTGGGTTCTCAGAAAGTCTTGGGCCTTGTCAGATGTATGGATTTTTAAGGGTTAATAACTTCTCCTTATTTTCTGCAATGCAAAAATGTTTATTTGATTAACCAAGAAATATTTAGTTCTAAGGATGATAGAACATCAAGGCAAATGTTTTCTTTAACAAAAAAAATTGGGGAGTTGATAACTTCACGCATTCTAACAGGGTTGATGGGTGTGTGCACATTACCCCTCACACACAGAAGACAGGAGCTGCTTCTAAGATGACACCTTAAATACTGATTTTTATCCTGTAGCAATGTCACATTGGAGGCTTCTTTTTTTTTGCAATTAAACTGATGAGAAAACCTTCACAGTAGTGACAGTGCAAAAATTGGCTTAAAGGAATAAATTAACAATGATAGCACAAAAGCAGGTATGTTAGGCAGACTGCTACAACACTGTCTAATCAGCTTTTCCAATCACATCAGTGAAGGTCTGGAAATTACCAGACACATTAACGTTTATGTAGAAATGATAAAAGTTACCATCCTGTCAGATATTCAGTTGGTTTATTAATTACCAGCAGAAACTTGAGAAGGGATGTGTGTTGGTTCAGCTACTTAACTGTTTGCTGAAGAATGTTTTTAAAGGGATTTCCTGTAGAGGAATAAGAGATGTTTGGGAAATATTTTTTGGAGCTTGAAAACAAAAATGGTTTTAGTTCCTATCGTGGTCTTTGTAAGTCTTTCATCAAGTGACTGGAAAAGAATGCAGGAAAGAGGCTGAAGAGGAAAAAAAAGGTCATAAAACCATAAATATTTATCCTGGAGGCATGGAGTGGTTTTTATACATAGCAAGCTAAGGGGGTCCTCTTAGAGCATGGTGTACTCAGTCAATCCTGCACCCATTATGGTCATGCTGGGTGTCAAAATTAGTGTTGAGGAAGCTGCAGTTGGTGTTTTCCATGTTAGAGGTGGAACCTGTGTCATGTTCATCCCTGGCAGTGTCATATCTCATAAAACTTAGTGTTGACTCTGTAGATTAGATGAGACAAGACATCTTCCAGCCTGGACCAAGTCTGGTGATAGAGATTTCTTCAGGTCTGTGTTTTCTCCTTGGATTTTATTTAGTCAAATAAACCATCCCATCTTCACTGTTTTCTTAAGTATTACATTGCTTCTTTTTCTGTGATATTGCCCTTCTAAAGGATGTTTTTCCCCAAATCACAGGATTACAGGATCACAGGGTGTCAGGGGTTGGAAGGGACCTTGGAGATCTTCGAGTCCAACCCCCCTGCCAGAGCAGGATCA